>WOFM01000390.1:0-233650 GCA_011428145.1 Ericerus pela
AATAAAATCTTTTTAGGACGTATAATTTACGCTCTAAGAACACGCATTTCGCTACTACTGAAGTGAGTCGATGTTCCCGCACTAGAGTCGCCGACTCCAAACCATCTCCTCGCAAACAGTATCCACAGCTTCAGATCGACACACAAAAGTCGCCAAAATGTGTAGCTCACCGTCGAACTTCACCGCCGTCGCAGTCCAGAAAATGTTCAATTCCAGGTACTCCACCTTCAACATCATCTCAGTCTTTAGGCGTTGACTCGTGTCTGAATCTCGCCGATGATTGTATGCGAAACGACTTTAAACGACCGTATCCGCAGTTGAGAATCAACGTTAAGAAATCTCCAAAAACCTTCATTTCAGAGGAAAAACGTGAGCCGCCATCAAGGTTGCGAAAACGAAAGATCAATTTCAGCGATCAAAGTACGTTATCAAACAATAGTTCCATTGACATGAACTCTGCGACGGTCAAATGGAAGAAACAGCGACTCAATCAGTCTGGTCGTATCGATGACGAGTACGATGCCAGATATACCATCGGCAGCGACATAAATAGTCAAAAGTATAGTTTGAAGATACGATTTAATGCCGATGAGCTATCAGAAAAATTGTACGCTGATATGTTGCCGAGAAATCCAATCGTCAAACTGAAAAGAATTAGCCTAGATGGAGTTACAACTATTGAAAAATCTGAACAGCACACAGTTGCCTTCGAACGTCATGATTTGAAAGTGGACAAATTAGCTTGTTCGTCCGATAGTCCGGTTTTGAAATCTGAATTAGAAAATTTTGCACTCGCGACAAGTAAAGAGCAGATGTCAAGCGACGAATTGGCGCAGAAATTTGTACGACGAAAGCGATTGGGTATGCGAATGGATATCCCAAATATCAAAGATCGAACTAGAGAATACACTGTCTCCTGCTCTGCTCTACCCCTTAGTGAATCTAAGAAAATTGACGTGACTGATAATAAAGCCAGTCAGAGTCACAGCGTTGATACTAATGAATTCTTAATGGGGGTTAGTAAACCAGTGGAACATTCCGTAAATTCCTGGGATAAAGGTAAAGGTATTTGTGATTCTTCTCCGAGTAATCTTGAATCTTTTATTAGTGCCATGGATGTCACACTTTCCGGTATTGATCAAACTGAAATAAATCCTGCCGAACAACATCAAAAAAATATGGAATCAAGTGTGGCGGAAATGGCTGATTTGAACAAAATATTCGAGTTCGGCGAGAAACCAGGCAAATCGAAAAAGGCCGTCTCTCGTAAACACTGCCTTCGTAATTTTCAAGAAAAAACTGAAAAATCGAATGCTAGTAGACATCGGCTGAAGGGAGGAAAAATTGCTGACTCGGATAAAAATCATAAATTCAACTTTTCAAAATCTGTCGATGTAAAATTATATTTTAACGATGATGAAAAGACAGCTGATGAAATTGTTGAAAGTGACTCGAATATCGATGATTTGAAAAGAATCAAATCTATGCAGCAAATTAAGAATTTCGAAATGAATCCGGAAGCCGTAGATATTGACGATTCTACCTCGAATAATGAATTGATTATTTGCTCGAAGATGTCTGAAAATAATTCAAATGCCAAAATGTCAAAAGTTTTCAAAAATGATGAGCATTCAAAATCTGCTATAACATCGAGTAGTTCAGAGTCTTTTCATCGCGACAAACCTTGTTTTAGTGACGACTACGATGACGATTTTATTGTATTAAGTGCCGATACTTTAACAGACTCAACGGACCAGAACAAAAATAAATTATTTTCCAATTATCAAGACGAATTAGTTGATAATTGTAAACCTTATTTCGGCCGTGAGAATGTTATTATGCAAATTGATAGTGAAGAGAACGGTTTGAACATTGCTTCGTCGAAAAACGTTTCAGATTCTTGTGTCAAGTCTGGTTCTGAAGGTATTGTCGAGTTTAATGAAGCCTCTGTAACTAATGTCAGTCGTACACTGAATGACGAGGAGATCGAAAAAATTGCCTTGAGTATTTTTAATCAGACCTTGAATGCTACTAACGTATCTTGCGATACTACGTTAAATTTCAGTGAAATTCATGACGTCGCAGATGTTTCAGAGGTTAAATGCTCGAATAGCAGCACCAGATCGAGAGAATTAGCAATCGAAAATGTCAGTGAATGTGCACGAAGATCTACGAACCAGAGCGACGTCGTATATCAGTCGACATTTGATAGATCAAAACATAGTGTCACCGATGCAGATGAAGTGGTTTTCAGCGATGAAGTTGCACGAATACCCGCCGATAATGCTGAATCAATCGTTTCAAATAAAAAAATATCGAGACCAACAGCAAATATCAATCGCTCCGTAATTGACGAAATTATACATTTCGCTGAACTGGATTCTGACGAATCTCTGGTAAACCCCGAAGAACCTAAAAATACAACCAAATCCAACAAATCACTGTGTGTAGGAGTCAACAACTTTCCATCTACTTGTGCCAGTGAATTTTTCACGAATGGAAGCTTAATGGTTAACGTTTCCAATGTGAAATCTCCCGAATCGGAGGAATTGCGTCGCATCATTGCTATTAAAGATCATGTGGACAAATCTGAGCAACTGCATCAAGATTCAATCGCTGATTTTTCTTCTCATATTTCGTGCCAAAATTCACCAAATGTTTTCAACTCGAAAAAACCTGCTCGGGCTGAAAGTAGAAAACAGCATATACATTTTAAACGATCTATTCGGTCCGTCAAAGCTCTTCGATGGGCTGATGATGAATTTAACGAATCTTCGAATCTGCCACTTCGAATCAAAAATGAAGATCTAGTAAACACTTCTACTCAGCATACCGCCTTATATTCAGTCTCTATTTTTGCTAACACTGCTGACAAGCCAAACGAGTTCGAACTCCCAGCTTCCAATCTTCGTTCTACACCTGACAGTGTCGAAATTTTGTCTGCGCATCGCGCTAAGACGCCAAAGCTGTTCTCGTCGTTATTACCTCCGATTAATGAAGTATTAAACACTTTCAAAGCGAATACCAAATCACAATTATCGAATGAAGACGATGGAATCGTGGAAATATACAGCAGCAGTAGCAGCGAAAGTAATAAAAATCGTACCGACTTTTTTACCGAAGATGACTGCCGGTTTTCTACGACGGTAGACGCTAGTACTGGTAGCTTCGATACTCTGCCGGCGTCAAAAGTTGACTATAAATTTGACAACAGTATTTGGTATTCGAGTGACGAAGAGAGCGACGAGAATCGAGTGTGCAGCCTTTATAAAGATGAGTCGGTTTCGTCACCAGAGATGACCCTCTTCGCAGATAACCTCGTCAGAAATAATTCCTTTAGACGTGTCGATGAAGTTATTCAATCGAATGGAGACGAAAAATCTTCGTCACAAGAGACGAACCATTCGGGTAGCGAGATCCTGTTACTAGGTAGTCAGTCTCCTCGTACGGTGTCGCAGAATAATAAAAGTATCGTGTCAGATGATTCGCCAACCACATTCGAAAGAAACCGACGCATTCCTCACAGCACACCGACTGGAAGGAGAACTAAAAAGTCACCATCACCCAACTACACACCCATTTACAAAAGGTTGATGTTAAAGGTAATGAGTGAAGAAGAAAAGCATCATATTGGCCGAGCGGAATTATCTCTCGAAAATATTCCAGAGGAAGCTGAGACGAGAGTTTTGGATACATCGTTCACTTTAATGGTCAGAATCATTAGTAAACATCGTAGTTTTTTTAGTTTTTCAATTTTTCCTTTCATCGATTTGAAATTCATTTATTTTTCGTTTTAGAATAATTCTGTTGCGAAGTCGACAGCTGGATGCGAAAATAAATCTCCCGATGCTAGTCGTGCGGTAAATAGTGTTGGGAGTGGTCGAATTGACGTTACGATGAACGATACCTACGGATTTAAAATCGGTTTGGAGAACTTACAAGATGTTAAAGCCGATGTGCAGGTAATTGGTTATTATTGTTCAGTTTGCTGCCTCTCATTTTCAAATTTTTCTAATTTACTAATGAAATTTTTTCAAGAAACAAAAACATTCTTGCAACAAGTTGAAATGGGTTAAATTTTGTGAAAATACGCTCATACTCTGCGCTCATATCACTCTGTGCTGCAGCGTAGATGTATGTACAATGAAAATTTGAATGTCTGTGGTATACCATACCTTTGACTGTAGCTGTGTTCGACATGTCAAAATAGGAAGGAACTTTTAAGGGGACTATTCCGTAATGTTTGAATTACATACGCTTCTTATGCAACCTGTGGGTATTGGCTAATACCCACCAGAAGGTCGCCAAGACCAATATTAATGGCGTCGGCGGTGTTGCGTGTTCTCTCTCAACTTACAGTGGTAAGAGGGTGCCAACCCTTTTATTGGAGAGAATCGTATACTGGCAATTTTGTATAATGTATGTGCGGGTATATACGGGTGTACCCGCGCACCGTGTCAGTGAGTGGCGAAGAACAAACCTTTCGCCACTCTACGCCGTCTGCCAAACGCCGCGTCGTTAGCCGCGGCGTCGTAATATACATCGGCTAAACGGAGAACGAATCTACATTTGATATGTTCTGTAGTTTGTCCGTTTAGCCTATGTAACGGCGCTAGGTTAGCGGCTAAACAGAGTACAAATATACGTAGCTCTGTTTGGCCGCGCCTACGTATTATTTTAACGTCCGTAGACGATTAGTGGCCACCGGTAATGGACCGGGGCAAACGTCTATCGACGGAGGCCGAGCCTCAGATCCCTACGGGGTGAATCCCCACAGCACTCCCCCCCTAATGAGTGCATACGAATGGTAAAAACCACAACATTGGGGGGATTTACTGCTGTCTATCCCTCTCCTTCTTCTCCCTGCTAAATTCCTCCCAGTCGCCTATGGCCCGGCCAATTGCAGAGCCGGCCTTACGATACTCCTCGAAAAGAGCTAAACGCCTAGCATGATATTGCTGGCGAGAGTTTCGTCCCCTATGTCTACGGGGATGACCATTTCCGCGATTATGAATGTTACGAGATGGTGGTTGGTAGGGATGATACGTGTTTCGAGGGTGGTTCGGAAAGTAAGTGGGATGGTAATAGTTGTATGGCGCTGGAGGGTAAGGAGGTGAAGGCATCCGCTCATTGATGGGTAATTGAGATGGGTAAGGTGCCATGTAAGGCAAATTGGCCAAAGGGGCTAAGTGTGCCAGAGCAGGAGGTGGCATGATGGGCAATTGAGCCCTAGGTATCGGTGAAGAATTAGGTACCGATTGATCTTCACGCCGACCAGGTGTACCAATATCCATGGCCGAAACCAATGGTTGTTGATTTGCTGGTGGGGGTGGCGGAAGAGGTGTATTTTGGGGTTTGAAATTCCCCATGTCACGTGATATGGATGTGACAGGTGGTAATGGTGGAGTACCAAGAAGTTCCTGCTCCACAGCATCCAAGTCTGCCTGATGTTCGACGATGCAACGCCTACGCATTTCCTCAGAAAGACGTTCGGCATTCACCTCATCTTCATCGAGCATGTCTTCCTCGGATTGAGCGGGTGGCAATGTCACCGTAGGCAAAATAGCCGTTTCATTGGTCTGATCGAGTAGACCTTTGTTCGGGGTTGATGCCATTTGGGAAAAGTCGCCGGAATTTCCAAGCGAAATAGGTTTCGAAAAACGAGAGAAGAATTAACGAGAGAAAACAGTGAACAGTTAAGTTCGAAATATTATTTGAAAAAAAGCATAGGAAAGAAGTCACGAAAAGACAAGTTGTCGAGACGACGTTCTATTAGGCTAGTGAAATAAGTGCAAGATAAATTATGTGCACTGTGTCAATTTGATTTCCCTAGTCTGACAAAGATGCGCACAAGATAATGCGTCGAGTGTTTAGGTATTGTATATTTAGCCTAGAATTGGTTCTACCTCAGTATCTGATGATAAGGGTGTGTTTCATTGCAATTGCACGTTTGCCTATTGTGTGAGAGTGTATTCTCGTTTTTCTTAATTGCATGGATGATTTCTACATGTAAAATTTTATTTATTTTATTTTTTCGATAATCCCAGAGTTTAGAAAGCATCGCGCGGTACGGGTTCGAATCCTGTGACCGGCAAAATTCTAATTAGAAAAATTTTTTTTTTTTTTTTTTTTGTGAAAATTTATTTAATCGATCGCCACGTATTCGAGCGATCTGATGGTGGAAAAATTTTATTAAGTTGCCACGTATAATTCGAGCAACTAATTTTGGCAAACATGTTTAGGCTAAGAATTAATAGAGTTGCCACGTATGATTCGAGCAACTTATTTGGCCTAATTTGTTTAGACAATTTTATTTTCTTGTGTGCTTTAATCGTTCAGACCTACGGGGTTACTATTTGGTTTTTTAATTTCCTACTTCCCTTAGGCCTACCTCTTTTTCGAGTAATTATTGGCTTGTCAGGGTTGTATTCGTTATATTTAACGTCGTCATTGAATCTGACATTTTTTATGATTTTATTTTTATTTTTTATTGTGTTTTCCTGTGAGTTTTTTGTTTCGACTAATTCATTATCAACCTGTTGTGAATTTGTGAGGTCTTGTGATTTAGTCTGAGTTTTCTCAATTTTCTCATTTGTTTTTCTTATTTCCTTGGCATCGTTATTAAGTATGAAGGCAGGTTTAAGTCTATCAATGGAGACTGTTTTTTCCTGACCTCCAACAAGTATCACGAAGTTCTTTTCGTTACGTGACACTACTTTAAATGGGCCGACGTATGGTTTATTCAGTCCTATTTTCATCTTGTGTTCTCGGACAAAGACGTGTGAGGTCTGGGCCAGATGTCTCGAGACATAGATTTTAGACTGACCATGTGGAGCTGCCTGTTTAAGGAAGTTGTTTGCATCGGTGCGTATTTGCTGCACCATTGTTTCGGGGCTTATTTCATTTGAATTGGTGAAAAAGTCCCCTGGTAGGCGAAGCTCCTCGCCTAGTGCTAGTTGCGCTGCAGAATACCCTGAGTCGGTCTGGAGTGCTGAATGAAGGCCTAACAAGATGGTTGGTAATGCTTCAACCCAACTTGTATTATCAACTGCCATTATTGAACTTTTTAAAGCTCTATGCCACCTTTCTACTATGCCATTGGCTTGTGGGTGGTAGGCAGTGGTGTGGGAGTGTTTAACTCCTAACCTTTTGGCTAGCTCCTGAAAAATGGAGCTTTCGAATTGGCGTCCTTGGTCAGTAACAATGACTTCTGGAACACCAAAACGAGCAATCCAATTTTTGTACAGCTCATTGGCTATTGTTATGGCTGACATTTCTGTCAGTGGAATTGCTTCTGGCCATTTCGTTACGCGATCAACCATTGTAAACAGGTATCTGTGCCCTTTAGATGGTGGTAATGGACCAACCAAATCTATATGTATTTGTTTGAATCGCTGCGTGGTCTTAAATCTTTTGAGTGGCGATTTTGTATGTCGTCCTACCTTGGACTCTTGACAGTTCAGACAACTGCGAGCCCATTTATGGCAGTCAGATTTCATCATCGGCCAAACAAAACGGGATGCTACTAGATTTGCAGTACCTTTGGGTCCTGTGTGCGATAGGTTATGCACACTATCGAACGCCATTTTTCTATATTTTTTCGGCAAGAATGGCCTATTCTTGCCTGTACTTACGTCACAAGTTATTAGGACGTTAGTATTGGGAATTTTTTTCTGCATCAGCTTTAGGCCTGTTTGCTCATTGGCTATTAGGTCTATCAGTTCCTCATCTACTAACTGATCATTGGCAATATCAGAGTAGGGAAGCTGAGCAGGAGATGAGACAGCTTCTATACGACTGAGAGCATCTGCAGAGGCATTTGACTCTCCGTCGATATGTTGGATGTCTGTGGTGAATTGTCCAACAAAATCCAACTGTCTAGTCCGCCTGGGTGAGGCTGGCTCGGTTTTTTGTGTAAAAGCATGTATGAGAGGACGGTGATCTGTATATACAGTAAACTGTCTCCCTTCAACATGGTGTCTGAAATGCTTTATAGCAGCAAAAATTCCGAGTAATTCCCTGTCATAGGTACTGTAATTTCGCTCTGTTGTAGAGAGCTTTCTAGAAAAAAACGCAAGAGGTTGATTTGACTTATCCTTGATTTGGTACAAGGTTGCACCTAATGCGAAGTCAGAGGCATCGGTAGCAATACACAACGGCAGACTGTCGTCTGGGTGAGCCAACATAGTTGCATTAGCCAGCAAGTTTTTTACATTTTCAAAGGCCTTTTCGGCGTCATTGTCCCAAACGATCGGGGTTTTATCTTTTTTCTTATTGGTCTTAATTAATGCGAACAGCTTGGCTTGTTCAGCTGCTGCATTTTTCATGCAACGTCTGTAGAAGTTCACCATTCCCAAGAATCTTCTGAGTTCAGATACGTTGGAAGGTTTCGGGAACTCCAATATTGGCTTAATCCTGGTCTTCTGTGGAGATATGCCGTTGGTGGAGATAGTACAGCCGAGGAAATCAATCTCAGGTTCAGCGTATTCGCATTTAGCTGGATTTACAGTTAGACCGGCAGCGTTAAGGCGCTGTATTACGATTCTAACAATTTTCTCGTGCTGTTTCTCATCACCGGCAGAGCATATGCAGATGTCGTCAATATAAGCATACGCGAAGGGCAAGTCTCCTAACAATCCATTGATAAATCGTTGGAATGTTTGTGCCACGTTGCGGAGTCCAAAAGGCATTCTTATGTATTCAAACAGCCCAAAGGGTGTGATTAGTGCTGTTTTTGATATATCTTTTTCAGCTACAGGTATGTGATGGAACGCCCAGTTTATGTCAATTTTTGAGAAAAGCGTTTTGCCTTTCATATTGGCATTAAAATCCATGATGTTAGGAACTGGATATCTATCAGGGATGGTTTTTGCGTTCAAGGCTCTATAATCACCAACTATTCGCCATTTCCCATTTGCTTTCTTGGTCATGTGAATTGGGGAGCTCCATGAGCTCTTCGAAGGTCTGCATATACCCTCACTGACCATTCTAGCATATTGGATTTTGGCTTCGGCCAACCTATCAGGGGGCAGTTGTCTTGCTCTTGCATGACAGGGCTGTCCCTTTGTTTCAATATGATGTTTAGTATCATGTACATAGGTTGGTATCTTTGTAAAAGATGGTTGTGTGATTCCGGAAAAATCTGATAAAATTTTCACAAATTTTTCATTAATTTTGCTGCAGCTGTTTAGAGCATCTGAAAGTTTGTACATCAGAGCTTTGCCTTCCACATAAAGTCCTGTTGTGCCATCAATTAATCTAGCAGACTTCAGATCAATTAAAAGATTATAATGAGCTAAAAAATCAGCTCCAAGAATAGCATTTGGAATATCTGCAACGGTGAAGGACCACGTTATGTCTCTTCTGAAACCGATGTTTACTTCGCTTGTCTCTAAACCATATGCTGGAACACTTTGGTGGTTCACAGAATGGAGGTGGTATTTCGGAGTACGAACCTTATGTATTTTAGTTGCTGGCAATAGACTTAGGTCTGCGCCTGAGTCTATAAGGAACCATCTCCTATGTTTCCTGTCCTTGATGAACAGGCGGCGCGAGAATTTTTCAGAGGGGGCAGTCGCCGCTGATATGGCCCCTCTTTCTAGTTTGACGAATTATTTTGTTTTGAACTGCCTTTAGTTGCCCATTCACTACAAGTTCGATGGCAACGATCGGCATTTTCGCCAAATTTATTATGATAGAAGCATTTGCCACTATCCCAGTCCTTTTTTTGGGAAGGAGATTTGGACCTGGATTGGTTAGGGGGTGTACGTTCTGCACTTCTCCCCTGTTTTTCATTGTTATTAGATTTTGGGCCTCTAGATCTGGATGATCTTGAAAAATTTTTGCTACGAGATTTTGATCGATCGTAGTAATGATATTGGCCGTTTTTGTTTTTATTATTATTATTGTTATTTTTTCTATTATTATTTTCTACCTGAACTTTAAGTTCAGCAATTTGAGCTGTCAAACGCTCTATCTCATTCCCTCCGCTTGATATTGCACAGATGGTAGATTTTTTATTGAATTCAAGTGCATTATCAGCGGCTTTAGCTAATCGCATCAACTCATCTTCATCATTTACCCGGTTTAGCCCAACTGCAGCTAAGGTTTGGGCAACACTAGAAGGTAATTGTTTGCAGAATTGGTTTGCTAGAACCATTGGTGAAACTTCGTTGTTATTAAGTTTCAATAACCTGGCCATGAATATCGAGGGTTTATCATCCCCTATTTGGATTCCGCCCATGAGTTGATCGATTTCTTCATTTTTTGTTTTACCAAAAGCAAGTCTAACCTTTCTACAAAACCAATCGAATTTGTCCTCAACATCATTTGGACAATCCATGATGTTAGGTATTATGCGCAAAATTTGGGGAGGCATTCCTCCACACATGTGATTGTATCTTTTATCATTGGGTATTTCTTCAGTTTTGAAGCGTCCAATGACGAGAGACAACCAAACCTCTATTTCATTAGGTAAGAATTCCGGTATGTCTACTCTACGTTTTTTATTTTGATTAATATTTTGAGTTTGCATGAATTGCATAAATTGTTGGAAAAGATCAAAATATTGTGGTTGCGCATTTTGGTTATTTTGGTTCTGATAATTTTGAAATTGGGCTGCAGCTAGTCGCTCATTTTCTAACCTAATGGCTTCAGCTCTAGCAGTTTGTGCTGCTGCAGCTGGTTGTCTAGCATTCTCAGCATTGATTTCTTCAAAGGTTGGATTTGGCATATTTGAACGGTTACAAAAAATTTCAGATTGCTGTGTATTTAGAATTCTGATATTTTCTAGAGATTTGAATTTTCTTATTGAACCTAAGTTGGATGGATTTGAACTTGAGGAAATCTTTTTACCACTTCTCAGAACAACAGAATTAAGATCCAAATTGGAAATTTGAGTTCCTAACTTTTGGCGCTCGTTGCTACGAGTCTTTTTATTTTTGTTTTCAACTTCAATATTTACAAAGTCAAAAAACAGTTGCTGCTTTGTTGGAATTTGCCGCAGAACTAGGTGGCGATGGAAAGAGATGACGAGGTTCTTTCGCAGTATCCAGGATCCAAATTCAATTTACCCCTCCAAAAAATGGGGGTTAAATATATTTAAAAACAAGGGGGTGAATGTCCCACACTTGAATTTAGGATCTGGATTTAGTACTCTTCAGTACGGTTGCCAACTGAGTTGGAGCGAAAAGTGATCGCCCGCAGCGCTAAAGGCGCCCTAGTTTTGCCCACGTCTGAAAGCGAAAATAGTGAAATTCGCCCAGAAGCGCTATAATGACTAGCGCCCGAAAAAAAACCAACAAGCTGACTGCAAAAAAATATCACGTCGAGGTCACCACTGTGGGTATTGGCTAATACCCACCAGAAGGTCGCCAAGACCAATATTAATGGCGTCGGCGGTGTTGCATGTTCTCCCTCAACTTACAGTGGTAAGAGGGTGCCAACCCTTTTATTGGAGAGAATCGTATACTGGCAATTTTGTATAATGTATGTGCGGGTATATACGGGTGTACCCGCGCACCGTGTCAGTGAGTGGCGAAGAACAAACCTTTCGCCACTCTACGCCGTCTGCCGAACGCCGCGTCGTTAGCCGCGGCGTCGTAATATACATCGGCTAAACGGAGAACGAATCTACATTTGATATGTTCTGTAGTTCGTCCGTTTAGCCTATGTAACGGCGCTAGGTTAGCGGCTAAACAGAGTACAAATATACGTAGCTCTGTTTGGCCGCGCCTACGTATTATTTTAACGTCCGTAGACGATTAGTGGCCACCGGTAATGGACCGGGGCGAACGTCTATCGACGGAGGCCGAGCCTCAGATCCCTACGGGGTGAATCCCCACACAACCTAATGGAGACAGTAATAATTTTTGAAGTTTTCTGTAATTTTTGCTCACAGAACATGACCGGTGAGTGTGATCAGTTTATTTTATTTACTACTGTGTAGGATTCGAGATTTTCTTTCAGTTTCTTAATTATCAGACAAGATCCAGACAGTAAATCTAAAATAAGAAGAGAATGAGAAATGTTAATAGGTAGTATTTTTGATTTTTTCATTTTTTATCAAACAGGTGTTTGAAGTTTGAAGTTCTGCTTGTGTTTATCCTTTGCTACGCCTTTCCTGTTTCATTTATCATGCATTCGTGCTCTCTGTGTAAATGAGTTTTGTCCTGATTGAAGTAACTAAAAAATTTTTGTGGTTTAATACAAGGAATATAACAGAAAATCTCTAGGTTTTGAGATTTACTCCTTTGATGGGTTTAATTATTGTTTTTGATGCGATGTAATAATGATAATAATATTTTTTGACGATACCATTTATGAGTAGATCGATCTCGTAAGGTACATAACCATAGGTATTCTATGGTACAATCTACTAATTTTCTTTCCTTCAAACTTGATGTCATTGTCATGTTCTAACTTCTAATATAGTATTTTCATTTAAACATTGAAACACAATTATAAATTACACTGATATTATTGCAGTTCTGCATCAAATTAGGGAATCTGTCTGTCATATGTAGTGTATTTATGAACGATTTGTACTATGACTACAGACTAATTTATAGGTCTCCGAAGACTGAATAATTTTAATAATTTTGTTGGTTAAATTAAATGAAATTATGGTAGAATTCAATTAAGGTTGAAACTCTAAATCTACTCTTGAAAAGTTCCATTATTTTTTCCTAGAATCTGAGTGTAACTTCTTTGTTTCAAAAATGTTTTGAAACTTAATTTAAAGTTAAGGTGTCCGAAACTGAGAAAGGTAGAATTAAAATTATCATGTATTTTCTTTTCAGTTTGAATTATCTCTCATTCATTTTTTTCCCAATGTATGTATTATATTTTGGCGTTTCTCTCGATCTTATCATTACCAATACCCTGTAGATAATTTACCATCTAACCAACGTTCATATCTTCTATGTTCCTCACTTCATCTTATTAATATATTATTCTTCATAATGATTAAGTTAAGTTACAGCAATCCAATCTGGATAAGGTTTCCCCCAAATATTTTGTTCCTTTTATTCTCAATTTGCTCTTTCTTTCTGATTTCTGAAAGATGAAGCAGTCCATCAAAGATCATAAAACAAATAACACACTCTCTCAATCAAAAAATGAAAGATGATGTGTTTTTTCTTCTCTGTTAAAATAATGTAATTGAGTTTATTGTGGGAATATTATCCCTTTTTTACTGGATGTCTGATTCCATTTATAACCGATTTATCGAGTCTGGATTGGATTGCTACCACCCTGCAGAAATCATACCACGTAATAAATGGAATCAACTTGCAATAAATGGAATTATCTATTCATCAGTATTCTTATTTTTCCTTCTGGCCATAGGTAATTATATTGTGATTGATTTGTGTAATTTGGAGTAGGGATCTCATTCAATGCCTCACAATGAACCTGTTATAGAGAATACTTCAGCAAGTTATGTATTTTGTTCATTAGGGAGTCTGTGGGATTGTACTATGACTGCATATATTTATCCTCATTATATTGTGAGATATTCTTCATTTTTTTAGGGAGAATTTTTATCAGTTTTTGTTCTTTTTCATCTTTACTTGATTTTTCTTGGTCCTAATATATTTAGCCCCATCTTTAATATTGACATTCTGGAATGTCAAAAAGTAATTATTTAAATGTAGGTTCAACCACAAGGTCCACAATAATATGTTAAACTGGATTTACACCGAATAAGAAAGCGAACAAAAAATGTTTTTTTGCTCGTTTGCTGTAAATGGCCATCATACAAACCAATAAAAATGAACGAAATTTGCTACCTGAGAAAATTTCTACGAACATTTTGTATCCTTGTGAACATAGAAAAAGATCAAACAAAAGGAAATGTTTGTTTGGTATAAATCCAGCTTTAGAAATAGAAAAGATCAGTGAAAGAACAAGTTTTATGCTTATTGCCTTTTGGTATTTCGTAGGCTCATAATCAGCATAATTTGTTAATGGTACCTTTTTTCTTTTTTTCTAATGTTTAAAAATGAATAGATGTGTATTCAATTTTAGTATGAAATATTGGTATCTTCAAACACAATCAACTATGACCAAAAGCAACAAAAGGTGAATTTAGATATGATAAGGTTTAAACCATGATTAGATAAAGCTTTTATTATGATTATGCCCATATTTGTACCCTCAGTGGTGTATAGAGTTACAAAATAAAAGCAATGTAGTGGAAGTGGAGAGCCAAAGCATACTCTATTTCCTGTCCTGTGAAAACAGTATGTAGTTTAATTTTCAGTCACATCAGTTTAAATTCAATATTCCACTGAGAAATTATTTTCAATCATTTAATTAACTCATTTCATGTAATTAAAATAATAAATAATCAGCAATAATGATTTTGTGTTTATCAACTGCCTATTGATATAACCATAGATACCCATCAAAAATCAAAATTGGACACAAAATGGTATATGAATCTACTTGTCTTAGAGGCTCTTAGCAGAAGGTGTTGTGCCCATATGTTCTCTTTTGCAATGGATAGGTGCCAAAGTACCATTGAATCATTGTTTACCTTGAGAGGTTGAAACATTTTTTGTTTCATTAATTACTCAAGTTCTGTTGCATGGAAATTAACAGGGGTAGTCAAAATATGAATTATGAGGTTGTTGTATTTATTTTCAGCAAGAAGTCCCAATGGGATTTCCATTTCCCCAAAATTTGTGAGAATTCCCACTTGTTTTTGGGAATAGCAAAACTCTGTTTTCGATGTGGTAAAAAAGTGCTACTTTGAAAGTTGAAGTGTGGTAGTAGTGCGCGTATGCTTCTTTAAATTTTTTGTTTTTGATTTTAGTTAAAATAGTGTTGCAGCTCTATAAACTGTGAAGTCTACCTTCAACTAATTCTTCCCATTTACTTTCATTGAAATTGGATAGAATTGAAGTTATCAAACATAATTGTGAGTGAATTGTTTGTTTTAGAAATTTGAAATTTTTATGAGCTATTGTGGTGTTAGCTGAATATTTTATGAAAATTTCATTAAAATTGTAAATTTGGTAGTGAAGATGTCGCAGCAACACTGAAGTTCCATAACTAGATCAAATCCTTATCAATTTAATCATATTCAGTAATATTTCAACAATCAAACGTACAATTTCAACGCAATTTCCATAGAATATTCAGCTGACGTACTACATTATTTCACAAAAATTTCAGCTCAATCCTACTGAAATTCTGTTCTGGTAAGGGTTTGTAAAGTTGATTTTCAAATCAATGATAAATAATAAATATGGTTTCAACAATATATTTTTCATTTAATGTTCTAACAATGGGGGTTTCTTCTTAAAAGATTGATTGTGGCATTTATAGTGTTATATATTGAGAGGTGGAGGTTCCACAAGGGTGCTAAATTTGCTTAATATTATCATAGGCTGAGATCAGGATGATATATATTTCTTATATTTTTTTCCATTAGAAAAAAAAAAAGTTTGAACTGATTTTTGGAGAATGGAAAAGACTAAAATATGGATGATCACTAATTGTCAGAAGATAATCTTCCAATCCTACCCAATTGTAACGATTAAAACCCATTTTTAAAGGAAATTTTTGCATTACAAGATCAATACATATATACTTATTTTCATCCATTATCCTGTTTGTGGCAGATTAGTATCTTTGTCACCAAAGTGCGTATCTTGTGCCTCCACTTTCCAATAACCAGGTGGACAAACAAACAAGATAAAAGCTGGGTAGTAATATAGCAGTCTCCAATTACCTCTTCGTAATTCTGTTCAAAGAACATTTGGCTTTTCATTGGATATACCAAATTAAATAGGAAACTCTAAGGGACAAAATGAGACCAAGAATAATAATTTTGAGCCTCAGAAGCTGATATAATAAAAACAAAAGAAAAAATTATCCCAATTTTACAGTTTTTGAACCTTTTTATTGGTTGATTGATTGTTTGTCCACATAGTTGAACTCTTTTCCAAGTCGTGGTCTGCGCCACTCGTACTGTGATATCAAAACTAAAATCCCCCGTTAATGGAGGATTTCATTTTTGACATCACATCACAGTGGCGCCTTAGATAAAGAGTTCAACTATGTGGACAAACAATGCGCCAACCTATAAGAAGGCTCAAAAACAGGGAAATTTGGACAATTTCTTCTTCTTCTTTTTTTTTATTATTATCTCAGCTCCTAAGGTTCGAACTTGTTGTTGTTGGTCTCAGTTTATTCTAGAGTCTCCTATTCAATTTGGTATGTCCAATGAAAATCCAAAAGTTCTTTGAAGAAAATTACAAAGAAAAAATAGAACAATGATGTATACTTACAGTGCTTTAATTTTGTTTGTTTGTCCACATAGTTATCTGTAGCACCACAAATGCCACAGTCATTTTTCACCACATAATTCCCCTTTAAATTTTCAATATCATTAAATTAAATAACTAAAATTTGTGGAACTACTGTTAAGAGAAAATTTCTTTAGAATCATGATGTTATTATTTCCTTGCTATGCCTTCTTAATTTCTTATCAATAATATTCTTTCAGTTGTTTTTGTTTTTGTTTTTTTTTTTTCATTTATTAGAGTTGTCTCGTAATCTCAATTTATTTAACGTAGTTACTCCCATTTATTTCATTATACGCTTTTATTCTACTCACTCAGTTTGTTGAAGTACACCGGATGACCAACGTCAGCGCTGCTTTCACGTGTTGCGACACACGCAAACATACACACATATCCGTTTTTATCAGTTGTTTTTTCAATTTTTGTTTGTTTCTGTATCAGAATAAAAGGTGAGAAATTTTATTTTCTCTTTCGCCGTTATTTTCTCCTTCAAATTATAAAAGCTTATTTTTTAAAAACTCGTTTTTAACCTAACTTATTTATAGTTACCTTACAATTAGATGACTGGATGAGAGTTTGAATGCTGAGACCACCTGGAACTTAGACCTTGAAGATCAATAAGTAGAATTTAAGCATATAGAACTCATTTTCTTTCCATTAACCAGTTTGGACCTACAATCTATGGGGCATAGCTCAAAAAACCCTGTTTTTTACACGTTGGCGGTACAAAATGCCAGTTGGGGAGGTTTTACTGGGGGTTATACTGATGCCAAAAAACTATGATAGGCATTTCAAATTGGTGGTTTTTAAAGACGGCGGCGAATTCAAAATGGTGGTTTTGTCCTTCTGAAAAAGCATGATATCTTCCCTTCTATCGGCGGGATTTAAAATATTTTTTGATGAATGAAATATCATAAAATTTTATAAAATTTTTGTTCTTATCAATTTTTGCCTATCTTTCAACTGCAACCTGTCAATATTCAATTTTCATTTTTTTTCAAATTTCTTATCGCGTGTTTTCGATGATAGCTTCTCGAACGTATTTAATCGATATTTTACTTTTTATAAAAGTTATTACTTGAAGTTTTAGCTTTAAAACGATTATTTATTCAATAAAATTGGTTGAGTGTACCTGGAGAAATGTCAGCCTGAAAAGCAAATAGAATGCAAGGTATATTTATTGTAGACTACAAATGAGGTTGCTCAATTGAATGTGAATGTAGTGGTAACTGGTTCTATGACGCCATATATGGAATTCGATTTTTTATGATATGAAGTATTACTAAATGCTGGTTGTACTAAATAGTTAAACCCCCGATGAGTATAATTTAACTGTATTTTTCCATGCATCTTATCGGTTGAACCTAGTTTATTTCACAGTTAAAAGTTAGTACAACCAGGCCTAAGACAACTATAAAATATAGGAATACCAAACACCCCATTTTGTTCCTTTTCTGTTTTTATGGTTTATGGGTCTCCCTTGTTTCAAGAGTAGGTATAATTTATGATTGAAAATGGGTTAGTTTAACAAATAATTACCAGTTTCGCAAAAAAAACGTACATATTTACCAAGTAAATGAAGTTCTGCCAGGACCAGGCATTTTCTGTGTTGTAGCCAGTTGTTTGCTGTAGCTGGTGTTCATTATAGTGATTTTTACTGCATTATTAAGTCTGTTTTTGTGACTAAACTAACTACAAACCAACATGCAAATTTGTAATTAGTTGAAGCTTTTGTTTTATACGTTTAAAAAATCTCACATAGTCGACCAAACAACATTCTGTAAGTTTAGAAGGTTTCTGGAAATAAGAATTAGGAATGTGTTATCAATTTTTATCATCAATAAAATTTATAAGTAGATTAGTAGCTAAAATAACAGCTGGTACTGAAACTTACATTGAAATAAATTCAGATTCCAGAAAATTGGTTGATTTAAAGTATTTTTCTTGTTTCAGTGTTGTCCAGTATTATAGATTTTAATCTGCACCAGTCATCATATCATATATTTTATCTTCAGCCTGGATTTTTGCTTTATCTATCTGCTTTTCGTTCATTCATGAAATAAATTAACAATTGAAAATTTAAAAAGTATAATCAGTGATTATTATTCACTTTAAGTGATAAAAGGTATTCTATGAAACAATGAATTTAAGGATTTCTTTTTTTAACAGTAATATACATTAAATTCCAAGGAGGTCAAATGTTTTTTGGATCTACCAATTCGGGGAATCAAATTGGTAACCTACAGTTTGATAAAAGTGATGAAATTTCCACATGGCCACTACCCTGCTGATGGTTAATAATGTAACTAGCACATAAGTGCGTCCCTATAACACTCCTCCCTAGTACAGTGATACTTATTCAGGTTATGTAGCACAACAACAATGGGTAGTGCGTGGCTGCTGTTTGTGGATTATAAAAAGTCCACATAAACTTACAGCATCATTGCTCAATATCATTCTGTTCAGGAGGATGTGAGAACAGATGAGTGTATTCATATCACATTGGGGTCACCAGTGTTTAGGGATGTATATACGTGCATCGCCATATATATTTATATTGATTAAGCAATATCTGTTTGGAAACTTGGTATTTTTTGAAATTCATCTTTGTGGACTTGCAGAGAACTATGTTCAAACATATTACCTAATAATTCTTACTAGCTAGACTAGGAATTTATAGGTACTGAGGCGGATTTGTACTAATTATACTATACTTATATATTTACTTTTAGGAAGGTTATTTTTGAGGTTTAGAAACCATGACTCAAAAATTTATAATGAACATTTCCGAAAGTCGCGACATGCCACCCTGGCAATTGGTAGATTTTACAAAATCTACCTAAAAACTGTGAAAAAGAAGTTAAATTTGTGTTATTTCAAAGTTCATAGCTTTCCTCATGTTCAATATTTCGATTCATTTCAGTTTCAATTCATCACTGTGATGTCAATGGAATTGTTTGTTGAAACACGTCTCGATTTGAATCCGGATCCAGAATACGATCCTATTTCATGTATCTTTTATAATGTATTTCATGATGCACCAAACACCCCCGAATTGACTGCAGGTTCTCTTTTTTTAAAAAAAAAAAAAACAAAAACAAAAAAAAACAAGTAAAATTTCTTACGTAAAAAATTGATAAATATTATTTCTACTTTTCAGGTATGATCATCGTGAATGCAGAATCATCTAAATTAGATCTACAAAAGTTTTCATGTCACAAGCAATACGTAAAAAATGAGAACGATCTTTTCGATTCGTTCGTAAATATTATTCGGCAGCATGATCCCGATATGTTTCTTGGATACGAAGTAAATGTTTTCTTTTCTTCACTTCATTGTTATCCCGTGCGTTTATTTATACGCGTAATAAATTTCTCACAGATCGAAATGCTCTCGTGGGGCTACTTAATTCAGCGAGGTCAGCACAAAAATCGAAATTGCTGCGTGGAACTGTCACGAATTATAGAAACTAGAACCAAAGAGTTCAAAGATAAATCTTTTCTCGAGGACGGTGACTACTCTAATGAGTTGAAATTGGTTGGAAGAATAGTGCTAAATGTGTGGCGTCTTATGAGACACGAGGTATTTCCTTATATTATCTTGTATTCTGTCAGTATTTGTTTATAAAATTAATCGTCGATTCCCATATTTCAGATCGCTCTTCAGAGTTACTCTTTCGAAAATATTTTGTTCCATATTATGCATCAACGTGCTCCGCGTTACTCGCACCGAACGCTTACTCAATGGTGGCGAAGTTCATCAAAAAGGTACTTTTGTTTATACGGTGGCTCTTTGTGTGCTAAAGTGACGTGATACGTTTGATTTGTGCGAATAATTATGTAAAGCCCAATTCTTCATATCAGTTTTGGTTCAAAATAATTTTTTTTCTTTTTTTTCTTTTTTTTCTTTTTTTTCTGAAAAAACAAAACAACATTCTTTTGATTCCAACTTTTATTTTGATTCTCTGATATTTTTTTCATTATTTTGGTAGAATTTTTGCCTTACAAGACCAGAGATGTGACGTCAAAAATCAAACAAAAATTTTTTATCAATAATCATGTAAGGTTGAAAGAATTGTGTTACATGCAATATCTTTTGTTTTGATTCACTGTTTGGAATTTCTTTAGTCCACTTCTTCACTTGTTGAATATACGTGCTAGGGGCGTAGTCAGGATTTCTTCAAGGGGGAGGGCAAAAAAATTATTTGTTAACTATATTTTTGTGATTGTCACTTTTGAAAATTCAGAATATTTAGGTACAAAACCAGCTATCGCATATTAAATAAATTTTTATCAAATTTTAAAAGCAAAGGGGAATATCATACTTGTAAGAGGTATTAGTGTCTTGGACGCCTCTATGACAGTTGCCGCTGGAAGGTTGGCTAATTTAGCGCACTGCATGTTGAACAAAAATATGCACAAATTACTTGCTACGCTCTCTACGTAATTCATAAGTGTACTGTGACAAATTGGCTAATTGCCAATTACGTCATATTGAGAAGTGCATTCGTTATACTTTGTTATTTCCAAAGTACGACACAACTAGGTACAGTATATACATAATTATTTATGTATGTGTGTTCATGTGTGTGTACAGAGCCAAGTATGAAAGGTGTCAGTTAACAGTACACAGTAGCCAGTGTCTACTGAGGTTGGCTCCCCTGTACTTATAGTACAAAGCTGATGAACACACAAAACTGCAGACTACATTCTGTTGTGCAAATTCTTTGCCCATGATCTAAGGTATTCCATAGTGGTACTTTGACGTAATTTTGGCTAACATTGTGGGTGTCTACGCATGTAGCTCTTTTACAAAATTTTGATGCAGTGCTGATAATGCATTTAAGTATTTGAAAAATACATCTTCGATAAGTGCAGTATCAACAGAGAGTGGAGAAATTGCATAGTTTAGAGCTTAAATTGTTGAGATTACCACACAAGTGTGAAATAGCAGCAAAAACTGTAACAACTCAAAAAATAATGGTAATTATTGCAACAACCATTCCAAAAGTAGAAATAACGCTAATAACTGTCGAAATGAATGATAATTCCAATCTAGAGATCAAACATATGGTAGTTTGCACAGAGGTCACAGTCCACCTCTCTCTAAAAAGTAAGATTTTACAAATCTCCTTCTCAAAACTGGGATGAAAAGAATTACTTTTACATAATAGGTTTGGCAAAGAAACCACTACAATAATGCAATAATAAGTTCTAACAGTGGAATGAAATATTTAAAAAATTTAATCCTTCAAACTAAAACAAGGGGCCATTCATGGGCCAAAGACCTCCTGGAAAATTTCTCATGCTGCCTGTTCTTAAAGGACAGGACTCATAAGAGATGGTACTTATTGACTCAGTAGTTGATCTGAGTATATTGCCAATAAATAAAAATTTGTGGAGTACATCCTCTAAAATATGTTCCATGTGCTGTGAATGGTTAAAACCTTTCAGCTTGTGGTGTAAGACAACCAAAGTCGAGATCAGATTACAAAGAGTCCTTCACAATTGTGGATGTTCTAAATCCAATCTTGGTTGCTGACTTTCTAGCCTTTTATGATGTGATCATTGACCTCAAAAATGCAAAATTGATCAATAGTGAAAATAAACTTTGTGTATATGGAAAAACTAGCATTTGAACTGGACACAGCAGTCTTCAGTTGTGGTAAAGTTGACAGATAATTTTTACAGATTCTGTCTGACTATGCTGTAGTTACACATTCATCAATTTGAAGGCATCCTACCTATAAACATGACACAGTTCATTATATAGAAACAAAATGACTACCTTGCCAGGCTAGAGCTTCTAGATTACATCCAGATAAACTCAAAGCAGCAAGGGAGTCTTATGATTAGATCATTAAGGAAGGCATATGTCTCCTTTTATAACTTTCATGAAACTCCCCTATCCATATAACCAAAAAAGAAAGTGTAGAATGGTGAATTGTTGGTAACAACTTAGCCTTAAATACTGAAACAGTTCCTAATTGCTAGCCTGTCCTAAGTATAATGGTTTTCAGTGCTAATATGAAGGGTTAAACAATATTTTCAAAAATCAACATTAACTAAGCATTTCAACAAGTTCCCATTACTAAACAGGACTTACCAGAGGCTGTGCTTATAATGCCCTTTAGACTATTCAAATACCTTGAAATGCCTTCTGGAGTCCGTAATTCTGCTGAAACTTTCCAAAGATTTGTCATTTAATTGTTTAGGGATCTGCTATTTGCTTATGCTTATCAGTGGCATGTGGTGCTTCATAATGCTGGGTATGCTACAAATAAAAATACAGTAGGAGTCTAATGCAATAAGCATATTCAAGCTATACTCAGGGCAAGATAGTTGCGGTTTTTTAGGTCTTGAAGCCCTTCTACCACACATTGAAAGAAAAAAGAAGAAAATTGCTTCATTGATAAATGCAATTACACAATTTTGAAGTGAAACTTCCAAGAGTGATAATTGAATGAAATGATGTTTTTTTTTTTAACCTAAGAGAGTGTGGGTTGTACTTGTATGATTATATTTTTAATTTTTTTAAGGGAAGTCTTGCCCCCAAACCCCCTTTTTTCCTTTTTTTTAATGGGGGATTTTTCTCCCAAACACCCCTTTTTATTTATTTTCTCAAAACACGTCACCTACCTACTATACAAAATAATTACCCTTTTTTAGAGGTGACAGAAAATTTAAATCACTTCAAATGTGAAAAAGCTCTAAGTATGGCGGCACCTTTTATATTTTTTAATTTTTTGTCATCTTTTCCCCCACTCCCTTTTTTTCTTTTCTTTTTTAAATTTTTTATTTATTTTTTCAATTGGGGGGTTTGCCCCTCAAACCACCTTTTATTATTATTTTTCCCGAAACATGTCACCTACCTACAATACAAAATGGAAAATTTAAATTGCCCCAAATGCGAAGCAGTTTTAGTATGGAGGCACCTTTTATGTTTCCTCATATTTTTGCGCCTGCACAAAATGTGTTGCCATAAACTCGAAGCGTGCCAAAGAAATCCAGATTCCTGGAGGCGCCCTAAGTGATTATACAGCTTTCCTCTCATGTTGTTGCTGTGTATGTTTGTGTGTAAGTTGTTTGTGTGTGTTTGTGTCAGTGTGTGTGCGCCCATTTCCGTTTCATGTGAAATGATAACGTTTCACGTCGATCGTGTTACCCTGCCTAAAGAAGTTTCACTTCAAAAAAAAAAAAACTGAAACAAAAAAAACAATATTTTTCACTGAAATATTTTTATTGTCGGTATATTTCAGAATTGATTATACAAATAAATCAATATTTAATTATAAAAAGAAATCAAAACTTATAATAAAACTCAGTGTTGAAAATTAATTAAGTATTTAATCATTAATGAAAAGAAATGTTAAAAATTAATGATTTAAATATTAATTCTGTTGGACGATCACTTTGAACAGCAAATTTATTAATGACATCTTCATAAAAAGAATCCGTACTTTTGACAGAACACAGCAAATCATTTTCGATTGACAGTAAACTTAGAGAAGAAAGATATTCTTGCTCACATCTTGCCATTTTAATGATTTAATACATCTGAGAACAGCAAACAATCTCTCTACAGATGCAGTAATACTTGGAATGGTGAAAATCAACTGAGCTAATTTAAAGACTTCCGTAATTCCAATATTTGTCTCATTCTGTAGCATAGGTATATTTCAGCAAATCAAAAGGTTATAAATTTTGAAATGCTGAGGTTCTGTAAATTAAATTTAATTCATTTCTTAATCCTACCAACTCAAAATACTGATTGTAATGAACTTCAATTTTTTTTAATGCAGAATCAGGAAATATGTGAGTGTAATTTCTATATTTAGTATTATCGAAGAGTGCCATAAATTCCAATTCAGATAGAGAATCAAATCGATCATTTAAATTTAATAAAATATTGTCAAAAATCTCGGAATAAATCTGTCTGAATTCATTATCTTTAATTTCAAAATTTTTTGATACCCTAGATATTTTTTGTTTAAGATGATCAATGAAGCTCTCTGTGTGTTGTTTTTCATCCCACACATTTTTTAATTCATTTCTATTTTTTTTAAAATATAATCTTTGTATTGACAACATATTGAGTACAAAATAATACATCATGCGATTTTGTTTGCTATACATTGAATAATGTGTCAGTGTTTCCAAACATTTGGGAGAAAACTGAAATGAAAAATACAGTTTTAGGTTTTTCCAAAAAATGGATGAATTTCTGCGCTTGAACAATGGTTTGGTTGTCCCATTTATCTGCATCATTCAAAATTGACAAAAAAACTATAGAAACTCTACACGATATAAATTAATTGTGGATACCAACGTTAATGAAAAATTCCACAATGTTGGAGCTGAACTTTGCATTTGTCTATTGGTAAACTCAGTGAGAGCATTAGTCCTCTTTGGAGAATGAGAGAAAAACAACGATACTCCTTCCAATGTTATGAAAAATATTTTGCAACATGTTACATTGGAAGTTGTCTTAGGTAAAACCAGATTTAATTTATGGTAGTAGCAATGTACAAAAACAGCTGAAGGAAAATGTTCTTGAATTTTTTTCTTCAGCCCATTAACATTTTCAGAAATAATTTCAGCCCTATCATATGTTTGTGCAACTAATTTACCTCTAACTTTAAATTCATTCAATAGTATTATGACATGCTGAAATAATTTCTTGGCTGACTTATCCGCACTCACATCAGTAAATGAAATAAATCTCTCAAAAACATTTCCATTTGATGAGTGTACATATTGTAAACAGGTAGACATCTGTGACATACTTGCCAAATTTAATGTTTCATCCAACAAAATTGCAACAAACGTTGACTTTTAAATTTATTGTTTAATTTTTGCCTCAAAATTTTCTCCAACATTTTGTATTTGATTTGACATCCCCTTAAAAATGGTAGAATCACTCAAGTGAGTTTTCAAAAGAACATCATAACACTCTTTGCTTAGGCTCAAATTTTATACCAATAGTGCTAGTTACTGAAACAGCAATGCATGCCCCAGACCAACTAGCTGCAGAAGCCCCACAACAACTACAAGCAGAGGCTGAGCAGTTGAGACTCCAAAATGAAGAGCTCTGTTGACATCAAAATCCAAGAGGTAATTTACCCCTTGAAAACCAGTAAGAAATGGAATTACTATTCAATCAATTTACATGGTTCATGAATCTTAGAGAGTAAAATTATGCTCCTATGACCAACATAAAAATCAAAGTACTCGAGTTCCTCCAAAAGAGGTTGAGGTTTGGTTGGCCTTGCTGGAAGGCCATTTTAAAAAGGAGAAACTACCAGATAAACTGCGATGTGAACATACCTGTGGTGGTATGCTGGCTAAAATCCTCAGAGATATTCCAGACATAACGGAATGTCCTTAAATCGTTGACAAATCCAAATTGTTCTGTCAAAAATTGAGAAATATTTTTGGTAAAACCAATAATGAAAATGTAAACCAAGTCATGGGTGACATGAAAATTGGAGATGATAAACCCTCACCTTTCATGGCCAAACTGATCAAAACTGCTGGTAAGATGGTTAAGTACACTAATAGTTATTGCCAATTAATTTTGCAAATAATTTCCAACAAGTGTCACACATCTAATACACACAGTTGGTGCAAATTAAGCTGACACTGTTGAGAAACTAGAGTACCTAGCAAAAATTTCTGATGATACTTTTGGAGCTACATCTAACAGAACTTCTGCTGCGGCTGTATCATCAAAGGTTGGGACAGTTGAAAAACTGTAAGATAGCTCAGTTAAATAAAAATTTTACAGACCTTAAAAATAAAAATTTAAATTTGAAGAAACATAATAACAACAAAAAGTTCAAAAATTATAAGAAATTCAAAAATGAAAGGCAATCTCAGTCCAGAGACCAAAGGCCCAAAAATGATGGAAAGGATTGTAGTCCAACAAAATCATCAAACTCCAGGAGTCCCAAGTGAACACCTTAGAACTTAAATTGTTGTTACTACCATAATCTATTTTATGAGTCAGTCTGCAATTGTGAACAACCTTGCACTTGGTGGGCAATAAAAAATCAATTGTCAAACTAGAACAAGGGGTTGTTTCTGCGGCTGAGGTCCCCTTGGAAAAATACTTATCCCACCTGTTCCTAAATAACAGGACAACCAGGAAAAGGTACTTGGTAGATACCAGAGGAGACCTGTTATCTTACGAGCTAGCAAATCACCCAAAGTATGAACTCCAAAATACTATTTCTGTGTTGCAAATAACCAAAACATTTCAGCCCTCAGACTTGTGGCATGCAGAGTAAACATTGGTTTGTGACATGACGTAATGTGGTCCTTCACAATGGCAGATGTCCCAAATAGTATCCTTGGTGCTGATTTTTTAGCACACTTTTGTTGATTGATCTAAAAAATTTCAGAATAATCTACTCAACAATGGGTTCATGTATGGAAGACAAATTGCTAATGTACAGACTTGGCGAGGTGATTGATAGTTGCAGCAGAATTGATGAGAAATTAATAAAGATTTTCTCTAATTTCCCTAGAATTAAACAGCTATGTTTCAAAAAAGATGCTCCCTATAAACCTGACACCATTCATGTTGTAGAAATCAAAGGCCAACCTTGTACTGCCAGAGTTAGGAGATTTCCTCCTGGTTGACTTGCAGTGGACAAAGAACTTTACAATCAGATGATGAAAGACCGTATTATAAGACCATCTAAAAGTTCTTGGAGTTTGCCAATGCATATGATGAAAAAGGAGAGTGGTAAAGGGAGAATAGTAGAGGATTATTGTGCCTTAAATGCCAAAACTATCAATAGTTGTTATCCTGTTCCAAACATCATGGACTTTAATGTAAATATGAAAGGGAAGACTTAGTTCACAAAAATGGACGTAAATTCGGCATTCCACCAAATACCAATGGCCACACAGGATATTCATAAAATGGTGGGTATCACCCCACTTAGACTTTTCAAATATCTTCGAATGCCATTTGGGTTTTGCAATTCAGCACAAACTTTCCAGCAACTCATCATTGAACTGTTAAGAGATTTACCATTTGCCTATGCATATCTAGATGATATATGTATATGCTCAGAAGGGGGTGAGGAAGAACACAAGAAGCATGTAAGAGCCATATTACAGGTATATACATTGCCAGCCTTACAGTCAATCCAGCCAAATGCGAATATGCACAAAAAAATTATTGACTTTCTTGGGTATACAATCTGAACCAAAGGTATTTCTCCAACAAAGACCAGAGTGCCATCAATTTTAGAATTGCCCAAACCTACCACTATGCTGACATGCGACATTAGAAGTGGTGAATTTCTATAAACTTTGCAAGCCCAATGTTGCTGCAGAACTAAGTAAATTATTTGCGTTGTACACCACCAAAAAAGATCATGATAAAACTCCTATGGTGTGGTATACTGAGGCAAACATATCCTTTGAAAATGTAAAGAAACTGCTAGCAAATGCAACATTATTAGCTCACTCAGACAACAGTCTGCCATTATGCGTATCAACTGATTCTTCTGATTGTGTAATTGGTGCAACTTTGTACCAAATGAAAGGAGATGTAAACCAATCACTTGTGTTCTTTTCACAAAAGCTTTCTAAAGCTGAGAAAAACTACAGTACCTACGATAGGGAATTACTGGCAGTCTTCTTTGCTATAAGCCACTTCCGACACTATGTTGAGGGTGGATTATTCACTGTTTGTATCAATTATTTTTCTATCATACATGCCTTTACCATTTTGACTTTGTAGTACTGGACCGGTAAAGAAAGATGATTTCTGGTTAGTCATGCTGGCATTAAATAAGCAACCAGAGTGTACCTTTTGACATACTTTACTTTGTGTTTATGTATGCTATCCTTGTGAATTTAAGTGATGCTTTTATCGGATGTATTCTCAATTTGTGAATTCAAGCAAAATGTTGAAAATACGCAAAAGATACTCTAAAAGTTGCCTAATTTTTCACCAGCATGTCTTGACTTTGAAAAGTACATTGGTCTTATAGAGCTTTACTGGTCCAGTACTGTATAGTCAAAACTTAATGCAGAAAACTGACCTTGCCTTTCTGAAGTAGTTGAGACAATTTGACTTTATAAATTAATTCACAACGGACAATCGGTATGTAAAAAGGGAATTTAACGTCCCTGCTGATTGTCTGAGTCAAATAGAAGCTGTCTCTACCTTAACCCAACTGCCTTATGCTGTCATAGCTAAAGATCAGTTAGAAGACTCAGAGCTTATGGAATTCTGGTCCAGCAAGCAAAGAAACTTGAAGTTGAGGCAACAAAAAATTGTTGGTACAGACATCTTAGTAACTTGTGATATGAGTACAGCCAAGGATAGGCCATTCCTTTCAACAAAAAAAAATGTAAAATTGCATTTGATAGTGTGCACAATTTGTCACACTCTAAACCAAAAAGTACCAAAGTTTGGCCACGAGTGAAAGCCAACTGCAACCAACGGGTGGGAACAAATACCTGCTGACTATGATAGGTTGTGTGATCAAATGGACTGAAGCAATTCCATTAATGTAGACGTCAGCTCCCACAGTGGTTGAAAAACTCTGAAACACATGAATTGCCTATATTGGTGTGCCTGAAGTCATTGTTACTGACCAAGGTCACCAATTTAAAAGTTATCTATTTAATGAATTGTTTCCGAGCTGGGTGCAAAACACAGTCACACCATAGGCTACCACCCTCAACCAAATGGTGCTATTGAGGGGTGGCATAGAACTCTAAAAGCCTCCCTTATGCCTGCAGACTCTAAAAGATGGGTAAAAATACTACCTACCGTCTTACTCAGTCTAGGATCTGCCTTTAAGTCTGATACAGAATTTTCTACTGCACAACTCATACTTGGTGAAGAGCTCTGCCTACCTGGTGACTTTTTCACCCCATCTGAAGATGTGAGCCCACAACTTATGGTGCAAAACATTAGGGATGATTCTAACAGCATCATAACTCAGGCAGCTCAACATGGCCAGCCTAAGATCTGTGTATCAAAGCATTTGGCTACCACAACCCATGTGTGGGTGCAAGATGATAGACTGAGAGGTGCATCTGAAAAACCATATGCTAACCCTTACCAGGTTTTATTACACGATGATAAAAATGTTGTCATTGTGATGACAAGTGAACACAAAACTGTCTCTAAAGATAGGTTAAAACCTGTGTTACTGGTCTGTGATAATAAGGAAAGACTAAATGCGACCATCAGGCGAAAGGAACTTAAGATCAAACAATAGTGGTCCTAATACTAAATTTCCATATGATACTAACTGCAACAAATAAACAATGAGTTGGTTGAAAATAAACGGGTAGATAATGTTATAGAAGAAAAATCACAATACGAAAACATTCAACAAAATTCTGAACCTGATTCACAAACGTTAGGATAGGCCATTCAGAAGTCAAAAACAAATAAAATGAAAAATTCTCAAATTTAATGATGACATTCTGGAACTAAAATACAACCCTGACAAAGGCATAATCCTTAGAAAAAGAGGTAGTCCTAAAGGTAGTATCAAAATTAAAAACACGCGTCTTACTCAAAAATTTGCTCGAGAACCGTTGAAGAAGATAGTAAAAGAAAAAGCTTTTTCCAAAAGGCCTCAGGACTAAACGTTGCGTTCCAGATTACAAAACCACAATCAAAATAGGTACTTGGAAGACTGAAACCTGCTGAAATAAAATAAAATCGCCATTTATACTTGATTAACTCCTCAAAATACCAATCAAGTTGGCTAAAATTATATTCATGACCAGACGAATAGGTAATCTTGCCCAAAAAAATAAAAAATAGATAAAAATAAAGATCGATTAACTCGTCAAAATAAATCAACAAACGCCAAAATTACATTCAGGACCAAACAAATAATTTTGTGCTTAATAAAATAAACAAATCATAACATGACGATTTCTCAGTGATAAATGGACCAAAATACATCGAATTTGATATCATTTTACTCGTCTCGACGTGACAAACTCCCCCAGCAAAAGCAAAACGACAGACTCGATGAGAGAAAATTTGACCGAAGTTAACAAACAACTTGTGCTGTCTTGTTGACTGCGTCTTGATTTTTTATCGTTTTTGTGTCTTATTCTACCTCTTGCACAACTCAGCTGCATTTCTATCGCTTCCTTTCTGTGGACGTGTTGACAAGTGTATTTCCAATCGATCAGCCCTTGCCACGACCATATCTACTTAGAAAGGGAGTGTAGGAATAGGGAATAGATTAGTGTAGCTAATCCCTTCAATAGCTGTGCCAATTCTCATTTTTGCAGCGTAAAAATTTGGGAAGTGCTGTGGGGATTAGTCTCGATTAGGTAGGCTCCGCCTGAGTCAACAGATGCGCGGGCTGGCCAAAGCCGATGTCTGCGCAAATAATAAAAACCTAGTCAGCGAATTACTTTTCTGACAAAATAAAAGGGAAAAGCTACGAGAACCTGTTATTGTAGCAGTTGTGGCGAAGTGATACGAGTATACGTTTGCAGCGCCTGCTAATGACTCACCGCGCTGTGGCGGTGAAGGCCGCTGCGTGTTTAGATGGGTTGGCTGCCTACGTACTTATACAGACACACAAAAAATCTCTCTGATCTGGTGTAACTAACCTCGCCCCACAATACGCATAATTATTTAGATATATGTGTCCGTGTGGAGCCAAGTTTTAAAAGCGCCAAGTATAGAAGGCACCAGTAAGCAACAGACAGTAGCCATTGTGTAGGAGGTTGGCTCCTCGAAGCCGGTGAAGCTAGTGAAGTCGTAAAACTGCAGACTATCTTCTGTCGTGTGAATTCTTTGCTCCCGACCAAAGGTATTCCGCAGTGACGAGCATAAAATAAAACAAAAATAAGGTCGTAGGCAATCGCCCCCTTTGCCCTCTCTTGGCTACGCCCTTGTACGTGGCTTAGGCCATGTCTGCTGGACTATTGTCGCTTAGAACTATGCCGATTTTAATTTTAATTTATGTACGCGTATAATATTATCGAATGTTGAGAACTCAAGGATGTGAATGCCAGTACCAGTACTTGGAATGTATGTTTTGAAGTAATCATTTTCGCTTCCGGGTGGCAATAAAATGTTTCTTTCAATTAGTAATATCCCCTCTATTTGTATTCAAAAATGATTGAATAAATAATGAACTAAAAACGTTACGAATTTATTCGCCAATCATGCCCGAGTGAAATTAAGCGCTGTTTTTCGTTATTAATGTATATAGCTACTTAGTTCGTTTGCTTTTTTTTTTTTTGCAGATGGATGGTTATTGATTATTATTTGTTTCGAGTAGAAAATAATATTCTAATGTTGCAACAACGTGACTTTTTCGGTAGAACCAGCGAACTTGCGAAGCTTTTTGGTATTCAATTTTATGAAGTTTTGTCGCGTGGATCTCAGGTATTCGTGTGTCAATACTCGTTTGTTTAGGGTTATTTCAATTTTGGCTCATTGTCTGAATTTTTCTTGTTTTTTTTCTCAGTTTCGCGTTGAATCAATGATGCTTAGATTAGCCAAAACGCAAAATTTCGTTGCTATGTCTCCGAACCCGAAGCAGAGAGCTTCAATGAGAGCGCCCGAAAGTCTGCCACTTATCATGGAGCCAGAATCGAAGTGAATATTTTTCTTTTAGTTAAGTATTATTTCTAACCAACCTCGCCCCAACCAGTTAAGAAGGCAGTTTATATTCCTCGCAGGTATTACAAAGAACCAGTGATCGTGTTAGACTTTCAAAGTCTGTACCCGTCAATCATCATCGCCTATAACTATTGTTTTTCAACGTGTCTCGGTCGAGTTCAACATCTTATCAAGTAAATACATTTTTCTTATTTTATTGTTCGACTACATGGGAGAGCCCCCTCTCCACCCGCTCAAGTTACAAATCCTAGATGACCAAAATCATATAGATATGCCCGTCACATTCAATGTCCGATAAGTGGCAAAATATTATGTAAAAAGCGCTTTAAATATATACACCCATACCTGTATATAATAATACACCGAGCTCCCACTTTTTATCTTATTGTTCGTTTCAGGTGAAATCCGATGGTGGAAATGAATTTGTCGTAGAAAAATAGGGGTGGTCGTCGCTGAAAATTTTTTTATGGCAAATTACAAAACGGCAAATTTCTCATTAATTTGGAGTTTTTCTATTTCTGATTTGTGAAAAACATGGCGATAAAAAAATTAATTTTGTTAGAGAACTGAAGAAAATTTTCTCCTCTTTTCAGTAGCACAAACCACAGCTTTGTTGCTTAAATAGTAGCTGGTGAAGTAAGAGAAGAGTAGTGTGGGGACCATGTCCTCCCTTATTTTGGGGCTCGGCCCCAGTCGACAGACTGTGGACTTGGTCCATCACCAAGTCTGCACAATTAAGTCTACGGACGTTAAAAAACAATTAGGCGCTCGTAGCACTTAGGCTAAACAGACGAGTAACGAAATTCGTTCTCTGTTTAGCCGACGTGTTACGAACATAGCCTAGCGCGAACGTGCATACGAATACGCACGTGCTGCGGTCTAGGCTAAACACGAAACACGCGCCTATCTTCCGATACTTGCGGATGACGTGCGTGTTTAGCCTAACATATACACCGGCAATGCCTTTCGTTAGTCGCTGGTTCAGGAATGTTGTAAAAGGTTGGCTGCCTTACCAAAACGGTAACACCCGAACACGCAAGTCCAAATCAATTCGCCTGTGGGTTTTAGAGGTGAACCCACAAGTAGTTTTTTTCAAAATTAAAATGTTGTGTATGTTGTAAAGAACGCTGATAAATATACAAAAATTAGGATTTTATTTTATAATATAGATTACATGCTTAAAATCTTCATAAACTTTTTTTTTCTTACCAGCAATGAGACTTTTGAATTTGGCTGTGCTCAACATACGGTTCCCATCGACCTTCTTCTTAGATTAGAATCATCGATTAATTACTCTCCGTGTGGCGTAGCCTTCGTTAACAAAAATGTGCTGAAGGGAATACTGCCCGCCATGTTGGAAGAAATACTGGAGACACGTTTAATGGTTTGTCAATTTTTACAACTTGATTAATAAATAACTCCGAGTCGTTATCCTCTTTAATCTCGTATTTGTAGGTAAAGAAATCTATGAAACAGAACAAAAGTAACTCCATTTTGCAACGAGTTTTGCATGCTCGACAATTAGGTCTTAAACTCATAGCAAATGTTACGTACGGGTATACGTCGGCTAATTTTTCTGGGAGAATGCCCTGCATCGAGGTAAAACAGGTTTTCTTTTTGTTTTTTTTTTTCATCCCTTAGGATGAGATGTGATTTTATTTATTTGACAGTTACGTTGACGTTGACAGATTGGTGACAGTGTCGTTAGTAAGGGTAGAGAAACTTTGGAACGAGCCATCGAACTTATTTCTGCCAATGAAAAGTGGCGAGCGAAGGTTATCTACGGTGATACCGATTCCTTATTTGTCATAGTTCCTGGTCGTAATAAAGACGAAGCTTTTCGAATTGGATCAGAAATAGTGGACGCTGTGACGAACGACAATCCAAAACCAGTTAAATTAAAACTGGAAAAAGTCTACTATCCGTGCATATTACAGGTTTCACGATATTTTTGTGGAAATTTCGCTTCTTAAAAACACGCTTCTTATATTTTGTTGCGTTTATTCAGACCAAAAAACGATACGTTGGTTATATGTACGAATCAGCAGATCAAAAAGAACCAGTTTACGACGCCAAAGGAATTGAAACAGTGAGGAGAGATGGATGCCCGGCTGTAGCTAAGGTATTTTTGGATTTATTTTTTGTGCAAGTACGTCGTACAGTTGACAACTCTCGCTTCGAAGAGCGTATGTGATCGAAAGTAGTAGATGTGACGTAACTGCTGAAAGGAATTCGAATTTTTCATCAGCTTTTTGTTTCATTTATCGTCATTTTCATCAGCCTTCGGTTTAAAGAATTTGTAGTTGTCAAGATTTTTCATACTTCTCCTCAGTTCTGAAATTAAGTTCAAAATAATTCAAAATTTTAACTTTGTATGTCCCCAGTTGTTTATGAAATACGCACATCACATTAAGTTTCCACTCCAATTCTATTTTCATTTATATTTGAAAAATGATTCTAGATTATTCGAAATCCCTTAATTTTCATAGGTTTGAAGATTGAATCGACGTATTATATTCAGGGAGCGGATTCATACATGCTAAAAATGGGAAAATGTGTCATAAAATATATGCTTAAAATTGTAAAGTATGCATTTTTTTTCTCTAGAAATATGTGAAAAATATGCCATATTATAAGCTCATTAGGCTATAACAGTATGGGTTTCATTTTAAAGGGTTTAAAGAGCTGTACTCATTTTTGAAATTTACATGTAATTTTTGCCTAAATTCACTCAGATAATTAGACTCAAAAATTAATCGGAAGCAGTTTTATTATTAAAATTTATGACCATATGACAACTTACGTTGACTATTAAGAAATTTCGGCGATGATCATCGAACAGTTGTTTATAAACGCTAAAGTTTCTTTCTGTATCCACAGAAACGAGTGGTGCGTATTTGAATATAGTACCAAATTCGACATTTGTTATTGGTTTGAAAGACAAAAATTGAGAATCGAAGAAATATGTGCAACAAAATGAGAAAATTCGGCAAATATGCTCTCAAATGCGTGACCAAAATATTGAAAAATATTCTTTTTTAGGCAAAATATGTGAGATATACGAAAACAAATAGGGTTAATTTTTCTTGAAAAGATGTGAAACGGAAAAGTAAGTTGAATATACCAGTCACAACACGGAAAAATATGCTATTTCATAGAAAGCCTCTCGTCGATTATATTTTCACTTTCGTCAACTTGAAGTCGCATATTTTATGGTCTTGAGCAGATTATATTAGAATTTTTTTTTAAATAAATTTTTTCTAAATTTTCACTTTAACAATATTTATTATTTTAATAAATATAAGATCAATTTAATTCGGAATTCAATCTTACACATTTACTTTTTTTTACAAGCTGGGGAAAAAATTAATTTTACGTTACAATAGATATTGCAATCAGTAAATATAACCTCTCTTTTGAAATTCTGTTTGAATTTTTTTGTAACCCATGAAAATATCGAAATTCTTATTGAAACTCGAATCAATCTTTATTGCAAGAAACTGAAACGTTTCTGAAGTGAAGCATGTAAGTTGACGTGATGCGTGAAAAAAAAAAATGCCGATGGCACGCCAGTCGGAAAGGTAGATTTCGTCTTGAATAGATAGAATTTCAAATTATGTTAGATGGGCCAAATTCGCTGGTTAGTTTCCAAATTGCGGCTATTTGAATTTCTAATTTGTCGACAGTTAATGAGATCAGGTCGTAATTTTTTACAGATGGGGACATCATTCGTCTTGTGCATATTTTGAATCTGTATCTCGGTCCAGTTAAAAGATGGGTGGATCCGCTTACTAGTTACCGAATTATGGCTTTTTGAAGTTTTCAGCTATTCGGGAAGGAAGATTTCGTTTAGAATAGAATTTGAAAATATGTGTATTATGGGTTGCGTTTGTTATAGGTTTTAAGAATTTCGTATCTCATAGAAACTTTAGAGTCGTAATTTGGAAACCATTGGGTGGATTTGGTTTATCTTCGAACTCAATCGAGATATATCCTTGAAGTATGCAGTGCAAAATTTTATCCCAGTCCGTAAGGAATAAGGCTTCGCCCCCATAGACCCAAAGTATACGCGTAATTATGATAAATTTTGCTCCAGTTTGTAAAAAAATACACCCCCCGGTCTGTTAACCAATTTCATTATATCCTATGTACCTACGTATTTATAATAAACATACAACCCGATTTTTTCAGAAAAAATTCAAGACGTATGCGCCAACTACAAATGTTTTGTTGTTTCTATCCTGGGACTTGTTCAGAAAAGTTACCGGGGAGGAAAAACTGTTACCCGATGTGTTCAGAAAAGTAATTTTGTACTGGGAGAGTAATTTTGTTCCCCGACTCTGGAGATGGGAAAAATAATTCTCCGAGGTAACTTCCTATAATTCGTTGGACTAAAATGAAATCTGCTCAGGCTCGTTCAGATTGTGTTTACCGAGTGGGGTAAATGGGAGATGACGTGGTGTGGAACTTCTACCTTACCTGGTAACCTTTTACTGAATAAAAATTGATGAGGGTGGTTTTCCGCTGATTTGTGTGGGTACAGTATCAATTTTTTCAATGCCTTTAGACATTTTCAATTTTCTCAAGTTTCATCAGATGAAAATTGATGGGGAAAGTCTTAAAATGAAACAAGCTACATCGATAAATGATGAAGCAATAGGTTTTTTGCTTCACATAGGATGTGCGATTATTTGAAAACTGTTTGACTAACCGATTATTTCAAGAAATTGATTTATTGTTTCTTATACGAACTTGCAAACTTAATTTTTTCAACATGCATTTATGTTGAAGTAGAATAATAAACATGTTTTCTGCAACAGACAACAAGTAAGATTTTCCTCATAATTATATTTCGTCTATTTCTTTTATAAAAATCTTGTGATTCTTGCCCAAGCCTGAATGATATTCAATTAATCGATTAATTTTGCAAAAATAAATTGACTACCAAAAAATCAGTTTGTTGATTAATAATTGAGGCAATTGATTAGTCAAATCGATCGATTAGTGCCCATTACTAGCTTCACAGATGAAAAACAAAACATTAGAATTAGTTAAAGGAAAAGGAGGAAGAAAAAAGACAAAGGAAAATAATGGTGATTTTGATAGGGTTTTTTTACTTAGAGCAAAAATCCTAATGTAGGGTGATAGTATTAATTTTCACTGTCCATTCTCTGGGAATTCCCATTCTGCATTCTGGGAATATTTGCTGGGAATTCCCACCCAAAAAAAACGTTTCTGGAAATTGCCCATTACTGTCCGGGAGTTATTAAACGTAGACTTTATGGATGCTCATTAGATAGTGTTCTCACTAGAGAATGAAATGTGGTATAGGAAACTGCCATGTGTGTGCCCAAAATTTCACATAATCATTTACTCGAATAATAAAAGTGTATTTTGAAAATTGATTTTCTATAAACTCATTATTCATTTGTTTAGGCCAGAAACCAGAATTATTGAAAATGCTCGTAAATTTTCGAATATATGCTCATTATAGAGCATATGCTTTTAAAGTCGAGCATTTACTGAGCAAAGGCTCAAATGCTTGAGTATTTAAAAAGAAAGCAAATACTTATTACCATCACTATTTATGGTTCATGACTTCATGTAGACCTATGAATTATTGCTGCCTAGCAACATGGTTACTCATTAGTATAATTATATAGAAAAATCACTTCTGTAACCCTATCATCTGACCATAGTTACAAATATATCTGGCTATGCCTGTATTTCAGTTTCAGTTTAAAATAAATCATTTTTTTCATTTTGCATCTAATTAATTGATAATTCCGACACATTTATGATTCATGTAACCCATGTAGGTCTGTGAATCATTGCTGTGTAGTAGCATAGCATTGGGTAATCGCTCGTATAATATAAAAAGAAGATAAGTGCCCTCGTTTCCGCTGTAAATGTATAGTAAAAAACTCTATTGCAGCAGCAACTCGGTTAGAAAAAATAGGTTTTCCAAAAATGTAAAATTATATGGTCGCTAAAAAGTTATTGATGGGTCGTAAAAAATATTTGTTCCGAATTCGGTTGCTATTGGTCCAAAATTAGGCATTTTATAGGCGAAATAAAAACGAAAATAGTGTTACCAGAAGTGCCACGCGACCGATCCGCACCAAAATTTATGGTTACGTATTTCGTTGCTACTGATCAGAAACTGATAATTTTACAGCCAAAACAAAAACGAAAATAGCGATGCCGGAAGTACCGTACGGCCGATCCGCACCAAAGTCAATAGGTCAGGTTCTTGGCTTAGTACTAATGTTGGTTACAAATTTCGTGATTATTTGATAAACATTTGCGAGCTGTACCGTGGTAACAAGAAAATGACTTGTATAATTATTATGAATTTGAGTTATTAGTGCCAAAATTTTGCTTGAGTTATGAAACGAAAAACGTACCTACCCCCCCCCCCCACAGATCGTTCCATGGTACCAAGATTAATAAATAGATTTTCAGTAGAAAACGTAGGTACTTAAAAAACAAAATTCATTATCATTTGTGGTACTTACTCACTCGAGTGAGGTACCGGTGTATAAATTCAGTTCATGCTTCTTGCCAGCCGAACTTATTTTATCCAATTTTGTGTGCGTGTATTCACTGTTTAGATCTTGGAGAAAAGCATAAAATTGTTGTTCGAGACTGACGACGTTGCCACAGTTAAATGTTATGTCCAACGCCAATTTTCAAAAGTTATCTCGGGTCGACTTAGCCTGCAGGAACTCACGTTCGCTCGCGAGTATCGTGGCATGAACAATTATAAACCAGCTGCTTGCGTTCCCGCTCTGCAGTTGGCAAAGTATTTCCGTTTTATCGCGACTTACGTTAGCTGTGATCCCCGCGACCTAACACAAATCTTTTTAGGCAAGCCCTGCTGAGAGACCGAAGATCGGAACCACGAGTAAAAGAACGTGTGCGGTATGTCCTGACGGCCGGCCCTCCTAACGTGCCTCTCATCCGACTCATTCGGACACCAGAACAGTTTCTGGGTAGCCCCGGTTCTTCCATTAATGCCGAATATTATATTACTCGAGCCATAATCCCTGCCTTAGAACGGTGCTTCGCGTTGATGAATGTTAATGTGCAAGATTGGTAAATACCTATGTTTCTGTTTTATTATCGTCTTCTTTCGCTCGTTCCTGAATATGAGAAGAAACGTTTACTGACCCCAGGTACGTTGAACTTCCCCGTAAGAAGCAGTTTCTTCTTCCAGTGCAAAACGATTTGCAAGGTCGCCGACAAAAGAAAAAGACTATATTTCAGTATTTTGCCTCTTCGAAATGCATTTCTTGTGGCGGACTAACAACGCGAAGTGTGTGCAAACAGTGCGAACAGAAGCCCCAACAACTTGCAGTGATTTTTGGCAACTTTATCAATACGTGGCAGCGAAAGCAAAACTACATTTCCAAGGTAATAATTTGATTGATTTGAATGCGTTTAACTCGCGTGATTTCAAGTCACAAAAATTTGTAAGAATTTTTTTTCAGATTTGTCGTTCTTGCTCGGGTTGCATCGACACCATTGAATGTGTCTCGTTGGATTGTCCGGTTTATTACGCTCGACGTCAGGCTGTAAGAGATGTGGAGCAAGTTCCTTTCGTTGAAGAATTGCAGCAAAAGTATCTACGATTGAATTTAAAACAAGCAGCGAAGTGAAAGAAAATTTGTGTAATTGAGGGTATTTATTGTGATATTAATTCAGGATTGCAATTACGGTGCTGAATACCTGCGTTACCATTTGTAATTACTTTTTATTTGAAATTTTCTTTTTGTTTTTATACCGATGATTGAAGAATATATTATTTCTCTGGTCTTTGTGTATGTTCCGTGAAAAAACTTGTCAGGTTAGTAATTTCTTGTGCAAATAAAATATATCGAACAAACAAATCAATAAGTTTCCGGCGCCTGTTTACTTACTCCTAATTTTTATAATCGTCAATTCCCATTCACGTTCTTGAGGCCAGCACAAATGAATGCTTCCCTTCAGTGGCGTAATTCCTTTATGTAACCGAGATCGGCAAAAAACATTGTCGGTCTTCTCAAAGTTATTTTATGTCGCTACGATATTATTCATCTATTTTTCTTAGGGTACTATCGATTGGCGGCATGGCATCCTACTAGAATTCGGTACGAACTTTGACAGGGTTTGTTTTATTTGCCATGAAAAGGGATCCCAGGGTAACACCATCGACACCCCCTCACGAACTGCGTGTTTTATCATTTTATGTCTTAGTGTTTGTTTGTTTTGTTTTTGTTTTGTTTTTTTTGTTTTTTTTGTTTTTTTTTTCACGAAAGTGTTACTCTTTGACTATATAGCTTATGGCTTTGACTATATAGCTTATGGACTGCTAGAACTGATAAGAAATACATGGGGTTAAATGGAAGACCGCTGAAGCCACTGTTAACAGGCGTTCTTTTTACGAAAAACGACCTTTGGTGATAAGTGATAGTGATTCCAAATTTCCAATTCTGGCTAGAAAAAAATTAATTTTTATATTTCGTTAATTTAGTAATTAAAATTATATTTGAAAATAATTAATTTTATTATTATTCTACTTTGCCATTGACACATAATAAAATGGCATTATTTGTAAGTTTATAGAATAATTAATGACATAAATATGTAATACTTTACTAGAACTTCATTCCACAGATACTTTAAGTGCATCAAAACTTGACTTAACAGAAGAGATGAGTATACATCCACTATCTAATGGTCTAGAAGCATCTAATGGCAATTTGCAATCTCTTAATGATTTTGAAGAAGCTTGTAATAAATTGGATTTTGTAGGTGTAATTGGTGCATCCTCATAAACCATTATATAGTTAACTGTATAGTATAGTATTTAGATAAGAATAAGGAAATTATTAATATTTTCCTTATTCTACCTGTATATAAGTACATAATTCTTTGATTAGTTTTCCATCGACAGTAATAACATTTGATGTGAGGCGTACAGAACGAGGATCGAAAGAACTTGAGACTTGTGGTAATATTGAGGTTTATTGCACGAATGAAAAATACATTATTAACAGAATACGAAATGGCGAAGCAACAGCAATGTACGATCGAAAGTAGTAGGGGAAAGCACTTCGTGGTGAGAGTGTACGTATGACATATATATACAGTGATCGTAATGATGATGATGAAGAATGAGTGAAGGTGGGATTTCCGTTACAACACCCCCCTGAAATCTTATCGAATGAGTTCTTCATCATGTTCGACGCTGAAAGTAAAGTTATTATTGTTTATATAAAAAATGTTAATATTAAAAATGACATATATATAATAAAATATTTTCAAAAAAATGTTGATATCGTATTAATTTAAATATTATGGTAACTCTATGTTTCTAAAAAAAATTTTGGTTTGCTGTGCTTCGAGAATAATAATTCAAAATAAATAAATAAATAAATAAATGGTAAAATACATGCAATAGTAGGTTAATATGTGATGCTGAATAATATATGGCATCGAATAAAAAATATTAATAATTATAAAAATATATAAAAAAAAATAAAAATGGTAACATGCAAAAAGTTTTTCGTATACATTGATGACTAATATAAAATATATTCGGAAGTGTGCTCTGAAAATATTCTCGAACATTTACGTCTATATAAGAATTGAAGAAAGGAAAAAAAAATAATCACGATTAAATAAATTGACAAAGGTTTATGAGGCACACGATCGGTTATCAGAAACGTTACGTTTTACAGGTATTATCTGTTGTACATGACATGAAAAGATTATAGAATAATATTCATCGCATCGCTTCTTTATCTTTCGAGTACATCATTGTGTTTGAACTGGCGCTTACAACATTTTATATGATAGAGGAACGTTTTCGACTTATCTTAATTTGCGGTCATGTAATGGGTTTAATCTCTATTGTGTTTATTGTCGTAGAATTACCTTTCATTACTTCGTGTGGGAATATTACGTGTATTTCTCTCACGGTTGTTGAAAAATGTACAGAATTTTTATTATTCGAAATGTAGGGTTTCTACTTGCTTGATTTTCTTGCTTTTTTCTTTGTTAATATTTTCGAGATTTGAAGCATTTATCTATTGCAAGTATTTTCTGGTAAATGGTATTGTTGAGTACTAATTTTGCATTAAATTGAAGGTTATATTTAAGCACTTATTTTCATGTTACGACTTATATTTTGGACTTGGGACGACTTTTATATTATGATGATGAATTCTGAAATATATTATGACTTTGGAATAAACGAATTATTTTTATATTTTATTATGTGTAAATATTCGTTTCGTTTAATATTTTGACAACAATATTTTCGAATTTTGATCGATCTAGTGATTTTGTCAAAATGTCTGCTAACTGATTTTCGGAGCTTACAGTTCTAAAGAATATTATTTTTTCTTCAAATACCTCCAAAATTGAGTAGCATTTGATCATTAGGGCTCTCGATTTTTTCTGACTACCCCCTGAACATATTTTTTGCGTTGAAATGTTATCTTCCATTATATCTACGCTTAATTTCTCACCTAAAATTTCATAATTCATATTTTGTGTGACTTTTATAGTATCTAGTGCATCATAAACTGCGATTATTTCCGCTGCCGTGCTAGATGATGCGTGAATAGTTTGTTTAGCACAGTTCCATTCTACTAAATCCCCATAAGAAAATATCATAAATCCTGTTATGGATTTTCCCTTTTCTAAATTATTTATGTCTATATTATTTTCATCTACTTGGGGTGCATACGAGGCATCAATATAGGCCTGTATACCATCCCCTTCTGATTTATATATTATATTGTAATTTTTCGTATTATTAATATATTTGAAAATTCTCTTTGCATAATTTTTTAATGTATTGTTAGAGTTATTTTGGAATCGGGATAGAAAATTTACCGGGAATAAAATGTCCGGTCTTGTAAGTCTCGCTAAGTATAGCAATCCACCTATCATTGACCTATATTCGGTGTCATCTATACCACCTTCAATTTTATCCAATTTTAATCCCGTTTCCATCGGAGTGTTCGTATTTTTCAACTCCGAAATTCCAAATTTTTTCAGCATTTTTTCTATGTGTTTGTATTGGGAGAGTATTATTGTGTTTTGTTCTATATTTCTATTTATTTCTAGTCCCACAAAAAATTTTGGGTTATTTATGATGGTGATCGTAAAATCTTTCTGTAGCTCCTCATTTATTTTTGTAATTGATAACTGCAGGTTCGATGCGATCAATATGTCATCTACGTAGGTTAGAAAATATATTTTTTCATTATTATTAATTAGTGTATATAAGCATCTATCGCTCTTAGTTTTAATAAAGCCCATTTCCCTTATTTTTGCGTCCAACAGATCATACCACGACTTACTAGATGTTTTTAATCCATATATAGATTTTTTTAATTCTAAAACCTGATTTGTGTTGATATTCACACCTTCAGGTTTTCGTACAAATATAGGTTTAATAATTGGTGAATTTAGGTACGCAGTTTTTACATCGTACTGTACCATAATTAATTTTTCTTTATTTATTATAGATAGCAATGATCTTATTGTCCCTATTGATGCTACGGGGCCATGGGTTTCCGCAATATTATATTCGGTTCTATCCTTAAAACCTCTTGCTACAAGCCTTGCCTTGGGTTTTGGATTCCCAAATTCATCAAATTTAATTGTGAATATCCATCTTGTATCTATTAGTTTTTGGCGATCATAGTCGACTATTTCCCACACATTCATATCATCGAGAGAATTAAATTCGTCATTTATTGCTCTGATCCAATCATCTCTAAAAGGGTTTGATTCTATATCAAAATAATTTCTAGGTATATTATCTTCTATATATATTTTATTGTATCTTATATTTATATTCATGATTACAGGATTAATTATTCCCAAATCGTATTCGTAATCTGATGATTTTATTACTAATGGTTTATTATTTATGAGTAATGATTTTATGTTCTGGGTTTCATCCACTTTAACATCACATGAAATATATGATTTTGTGTTGTAGGGGTCTTTAAGACAATATCCCGTATTTGTATAACCCATCATTATATTTTTTTCGGCTCTATGAGCTAGCTTTGGGTCAATTTTATTTTTAGATTTTGCTTTGGCTTTGGTGGCATTTTGCTTTCTGACTTCTACAGGAATATGTCTGTAGGTCAATGCTCCAAAAACTTTTAAATTTTTAAGGTTTGGTTTTATCCCATAGAATAGTTCGTAGGGTGTTTTATATCCTTCGTTTGCCTTTGTGGGGGATCTATTAATTAAATAGGCCGCTGTTACCACAGCATAAGACCAATACTTTATGTCCAGGTTGGCATCAATTAGCATGGCCCGTACTCTCCTCATTAAAGTTTGATTTTGCCTTTCGGCAACACCATTCAATTCCGGAGAATATGGTACCACATAATCCATCGTTATGCCAGCTTCCTTGCAATAATTTAGTATTTTTATATCAGTATATTCTTTGGCGTTATCACACCTAATAGTCCCTATGGGGTACTCTGGGAATTTATTTTTCATGGATAATATAATATTCTTAAATTCATTCGTTACCTGACTTTTGCTAACAATGGGCATCACGAACGTATACTTCGAGAAATGATCTATAAATGTTAGGATATATTTTTGATTTGCTACTGAAGGAGTAAATGGACCCATAATATCTGAGGATGTTACTTCTAGTTTTCGAGTAGGTTTATTTCTAACACTATTATGACCCAATCTCGAATTATTAGCAATGCAACATATTTGGCAATTTAAGAAATCCTCATCCCTAAAATTTATATTATCTGGAATGCCTACTGCCAAATTTTTAAGTTTTTGTAAATATCTGGCATTCAAATGCCCTAATCTCCTATGTATAATTAATTTTTTATTAATATTATTATTTATTTGTGGATTTTGAGGTATTTCCTCAATTTCATTATTATCTTCTTTTATTTCATCTTTCTCACCCCCCTCAGATGATTCTTCATTATCGTCATCTTCTTGAATTTCTAATTCCACAGTGAAATCATCCCATTCATCATCTATATTCTGAGTGACGGGTGCACATATTATGTTATTATCATTATTATTCATATTATTATTATAGTTTTTATTTTTATTTTCGATATTATAATATACATAAAATATTCCCTCTTCTTTTTTTGCTGTTATTATTATTTCAGCATTTTCAATAAAATATATGTTAGCTATATCCTTTTGTTGATCTATATTGATCATACCAGTGTTCGTAATTTTTATGGCTGAGATGATATCTAAATTTAGATCCGGCACATAATGAACGTCCTTTAACTCTATCAATGATTGAATCTTACTGGAATTCTCGACTTTGATCACCATTCTTCCCGTATGGGTAGCATATAAAAAAGTATTTTTTCCTGCACATTGCAATTTTATTGGAGTCACGAATTTTTTAACATCGACTAATTTATCTAAGTCAGATGTTAAATGCACTTCTGCAGCTCCATCCAAAATTGCTTTATGATTTAATATATCATAATTTTCATTTTTATTATTATTATTATTATTTATTAGCTCGTTCATTAACCATTCATTATTATTTCCATTAAATTTTTTTACCATACAGGACATTTTCACCTGTTGATCCGAATTCTCTTTTTTATTAGAGTTTGGTTGGCTTGTATTAGTTTTAGGGGGATATGTTCCCTGACTATTATTAAAATTATTATTGTTATTATTTTCTTGTGAACCATTACCATTACAATTTTGCGCTATATGGCCAAATTGCCCACATTTGTAACATTTTGGATTATTATTTTGATTACCATTCCTATTATTGCCTCTATAATTATTACCTCTATAATTGTTTCCTCTATAATTTGAGTTACCTCTGTAACCATTTCCTCTGTAATTGCCATTACCGGTATTGCCATTACCATTCGAACTATTATTCTGATTTGGTTCATTATTAACACCATTACCATTGTTATTGAAATTGCCATTATTATTAAAATTGTTTCGATTACTATTAGTGTAACCATTACAACCATTTCTGTTTCCTCTATAATTATTTCTATTTCTATAATTGTTATATCTTCCCCTGTAATTATTCCTATTATAGTTATTATTATTTTTATAATTATTATTAGCTTGACTATTATTACTATTTTGTTTCTTTAGAGTTTGATCTCTGAATTTTTGATCAGAGTCCTCCCTTAATATTCTTTTAAAATTGTCTAAGTTTTTCTCGTTTAAGGGTAAATTTTCATACTGGATTTTCGCAATTGCCTGTTCGTAACATAAGGCTAATTGTAGATTTTCTAATTCCTCTGATTCGGTTACTTCTTTACCACTATCTCTCACGTCGGAAACTAATTCATCCCATTTCTTTAAGAAACCTTTCATATTTCCTCCTGGTTGAAATCTAAATTCAGTCCATTTTGCTTTTGCCATATTTGCAGTGACAGAAGTTTTTGTGCCGTAAATATTATCTAATTTTTTTAGCATAAGAATTGCTGTATTGCAATCTCGTATTTGTTTTGTTATTTCATTAGATACTCTTTCTAAAACAAACGCTTTGGCGTTATCCTGCATTTTACAGTAATTTATCATATTTCTATCTGGCCGAAAATTTAAATCATCAATATTGTTTATATATGGCTGTAAAAATTCGTGTTCCCCAAAAATATCATAGTATCCTGCACCTCGGATAGCAGATATGATCATTCTACGCCAATCTAAATAGTATTTCCCATTAAAAACTTTTCCAAGTGGGGCTTGTATGGGTTTAATTTCGTTTGGGGATGCCATTTCTTCTTCTATTTTTTCAAAACCTAACAAATTATTTTCCTTATTACAAATAGGTGCGAATTTTTTATTTTCGATTGATTCTTTTTCTAATTTTTTTATTAAACTTTTCTCTTCACGATTTTCTATTTTATCCAGTTTTTTTAATTTATTCAATTAGAAAAATCTATTCATGAATTTTTCTTTTGATTTTTCTGAACTATAAATTCTATTTAAGAAATAGTTTACTGAGGATTCTGCAATTTTTATATATTTTAGGCTACTAATATTTTCTATTCTTCCTGAAATATCTACTACAAAGGACTCTAATATTATTTCCCCTGTGAAATATGTGACGTAGGGTAAATCGTAAGTTTCTATTTTTATATCGATAACTCTTTCACCTTCAAATTTATTAATTAATTCTTTCAATTCTTCTTCTTTAATATTATATTCACCCAATTTTCCTTCGCACAGACTAATTATTGGGGGCATAAAAATTTAATTATTATTCTACCTAGTTCAAACACACAATTATGTACCACGAAAAATAACCAACTTCAATAAATATTACCTTTACAAAAATAAAATATTTTACTTTACTTCATCTGTTGCGCTGACGAATAATCCCAGTTTTCTGTTCTCTGCTGTTGACCGTTGTACTGGCTGCTTAAATTTTGTTTGGAGTTGTCCGAAAAGTTGGGTCCTCGATTTTGTGGATCTGCGATGAGTCCTCGACGATGGGAGCAGTTTTCCTTGGGCTGTTCACTCGATCTCTTTGGCGGTCCTTCTTGGTTTTAGCGTTCGATGACTTCCAGGTTCGGCCGTTATTAAGTCGGGAACTTCAGCTTCAAATTTACAATTTTATTTTTTGAATTTTCAAAAAATTAAAATTAATTAAATTTCGAGTTTAAATTTCTCGAGAAGAAAAAACAATTAATTCTTCATATATTACACGACAGAAAACATGAAAAGATTTTCGCGCAACAGTAAAATAAATTTAACAGATTATTTCATTTGTTTAAAATTTTTTAAGTCTCTCCTCATAGTTCTACCGCAGCGATGGCTACCATGATGTGAGGCGTACAGAACGAGGATCGAAAGAACTTGAGACTTGTGGTAATATTGAGGTTTATTGCACGAATGAAAAATACATTATTAACAGAATACGAAATGGCGAAGCAACAGCAATGTACGATCGAAAGTAGTAGGGGAAAGCACTTCGTGGTGAGAGTGTACGTATGACATATATATACAGTGATCGTAATGATGATGATGAAGAATGAGTGAAGGTGGGATTTCCGTTACAACAACATTTAATCCCAGTCTAAATATAAAATTCACAATATTCTACCTGATACAAATTCAGTTTTCACACAAAGTACCTTTTTCGAAAAGTAACGCCTGCAGTGTTCGGCTTCAAGATTTTATCAGTTCTAGCAGTCCATAAGCTATATAGTCAAAGGCGTTACTTTTCAAAAAAGGTACTTTGTGTGAAAATTGAATTTGTATCAGGTAGAATATCGTGTATTTTATATTTAGACCTAATTATTTCATTCCGTAATTCTTACTTTTTTTTTATACAGAACGTTTTAATGCAAATGAGATTAAATGTTATTACTGTCGATGGAAAACTAATCAAAGAATTACGTACTTATATACAGGTAGAATAAGGAAAATATTAATAATTTCCTTATTCTTATCTTAATACTATACTATACAGTTAACTATATAATAGTTTATGAGGATGCACCATTTACACCTACAAAATCCAATTTATTACAAGCTTCTTCAAAATCATTAAGAAATTGCAACAAATCTGTCGGTAAGCTATTGCCATTAGATGCTTCTAGACCATTAGCTAGTGGATATATACTCATCTCTTCTGTTAAGTCAAGTTTTGATGCACTTAAAGTATCAGTGGAATGAAGTTCTAGTAAAGTATTACATATTTATGTCATTAATTATTCTATAAACTTACAAATAATGCCATTTTATCATGTGTCAATGGTAAAGTAGAATAATAATAAAATTAATTATCTAAAAATATAATTTTAATTACTAAATTAACGAAATATAAAAATTAATTTTTTTCTAGCCAGAATTGGAAATTTGGAATCACTATCACTTATCACCAAAGGTCATTTTTTGTAAAAAGAACGCCTGTTAACAGTGGCTTCAGCGGTCTTCCATTTAACCCTATGTATTTCTTATCAATTCTAGCAGTCCATAAGCTATATAGTCAAAGGTGTTACTTCAGGTCCAGGGTGACATTGTCCTGCACCTACTTGAGAGGAGGTGTGAGCTTAGTGTATAGAGAGTTGGTGTTTCAGCTCACGGGGCGTGTGTAACAATAACCGATATATGTTCTATTTTGCCATTATTCAATATACGTTGAACTGCCGTATGACACACTTGTTTGTTATTTCATTTTTTTAATTTGAAAGATTCCGAAACCTGGACAAAATACATGGGAAACATAAGTTTTTACCCGAATTTTTGGTCATAATTCTTTTATTTAATGAGATAGCTACTTTTTCGTAATAAATGAAATTTTAGAAGAGATTTAAAAAACTAAAATGAACGAAAAAACAAGAAGTTTAAGCCCTTAGAACCTAATAAAATCTAAAAAGAAGATGAAATTGTGCATCAAATTAGCTTAATTTAATGTTATCAGTAAATTTGACCCTAAAGACAACTGCTGATAAGGCTCAAAATCAGTGAATTCGTGAAAATGCGTAGTTACAATTAGTTCCCCTTAGGGTTAAGTTTACTAATAACATTAAATTAAGCTAATTTGATGCACGATTTCATCTTCTTTTTCAATTTTCTCAGGTTCTAAGGTCTTAAACTTCTCGTTTTTTCATTCATTCTATTTTTTTAAATCCCCTCTAAAATTTAATTTATTACGAAAAAGTAGCTATTTCATTAAATAAGAGAATTATGGCCAAAACTTTGGGTAATAACGTATGTTTCCTATGTATTTTAAATTGGACGTCCAGGTTTAATGGAGTGGGGGTAGCTGGCCCTTTGACTATATAGCTTAATGGACTGCTAGAACTGATAAGAAATACATAGGGTTAAATGAAACACCGCTAAAGCCACTTTTTTTTTTACAAAAAACGACCTTTGGTTATTTTCAAGATTTTATTAGTTCTAGAAACAACGAAAAATCAGAAACAGCATACCTACTACATATGAAATTGATACCTATTTCATTTATTGTGTGGTAAACAAGTCAGAAATATGAAAAACTTGTATTTGTGGCGGCACTATATCTTTAATTCAGATTCCAAATACGCTGGGACATTCGATTTTGATATTCTCTGCAATTGGAAATCCTACTGACTTAAATTTGCTGAAATTTTTCAACAAAATTGTAAGAAATAGTTTGTCAAGGCTGAAAAATCATTACGGAAAATCATCTACTTTGTTCTGATTCAAACAAAATGACTTGGAAAAATTATCAGAAATATATTTCAAAACGAAGAAATTTGTGATACTTCAACAGACACCATCAATTTCTAATCACTTCAAATCTTTATACGACAAATAATGTACCTACTTGAATCTTTTACAATAACTACTTATTTCAGGCATTTTAAAAATAAAAAACAGCAAAATAAAAGCCAAATTTTCATAAATGTCATCCAATTGTTTATTTTCATTAATGTTCATATCATTTGAAATTTATTCTAAATTTGAAAAACATTTTCTCTTATCAAATAAAATAAAATAAATTTTCACTCAAAAAACGTATTTAGCTCATTTAGGACTTGCTCAAGTTCTTACGGTAGTTCAAGAAGTTTTTTTTGGATAACAAATCAGCGAACGATGAAACTATTTACCTAACAGCCGAATTTTTCAGTTTAAGAAAACAACTTAGGTACTTCAAACTTTTCAAGAAAAAAGGAACTCTATCCAAAACTTACATTTTCACATTCTGAAGAGTTCATCGATTAATTTAAATCATTATTCGAACGTTCACTCATTAATTTCAGACAATAAATTGGTATAGCGTTCTAATATTTCACTATTATCTGCTTATATTGTTAGGAGTCATGAAAATATAGTTTTCACACAAAGTACCTTTTTCGAAAAGTAACGCCTGAATTGTTTGGCTTCAAGATTTTATCAGTTCTAGCAGTCCATTAAGCTATAATCAAAGAGCTGGCCTCGCTGAAAATGGACGAAGGAATAGTTTCTTTCTGTGGTGAGACAAATATAAAAGAACGTGGTCTTTCCCATTTATCGCCATTAACCGAATGACGTTCGTTATTTCTTGTAACGAATTTGTCTGTGTTTGTGTAAGTTGGTAACGTTTTGATAGGTCTGCTCTACTGATGTCATAGAGTTGATCAATGACGTCAGTGAGATAACGATATTGTGTCACATTATCGTTATCAAATCGTGTACGACACCGTCGTTCACGATACTCAGGGGGGGAGTCTCAGTCTTTCCCATTTTCCCTTCCGTGTAGAAGTCATCGGGGAATTGTCTATTATTTGTTTTGGTTTGTTCGTTTTTTTTTGTTTTTTTTTATATTGGTAGATTTGCTGTGTGATGGTTAGTATGTTTGTTGTCTGCTTATTGTTTATTGATGTTGTAATAAATAAATAACAAGATATACAAATTATAAAATTGTTTATTTTATATACGAAAATAACAATGCTTATTAATTATGGAAACAATAATACATATATAAGGTTTAGGAACGTTTGTTATCACATATTTTGATCGAATGTTTAATTTGACTTTAAGGAACATTTATTTGTTAAATCTATTTGTTGATACGAAATCCCACCTTCTCTCTTTCTTCATCATCATCACGATCATACTATATATATATGTCACACGTACACGCTCGTCACGAAGTGCTTCCCCTACCATTCTCAATCCGATAACGGTGTTGCTTCGCCATTTCATATTAATTCATATTTTATTTCCAAATGTATTTTTAGTCTGCTAATAAATTCTGTCGTGAATACTTCTCTCTTACTCTTTTTTGTTCCTCGTCTTTACCGCCTCACATCACTATTTAATATATTAGTAAATGTTGAGATCTGCCTTCTTCTCCTGTTGTTTGAAGGTCTATTATCACAGTTAGTTTCCAGTTTGAAGTTCTATGATCACAGCTAGTTTCTTGTATGGCAATTCATGTTCGGCGTCATGCTTCTGATGTTATTCTATTCTGGTTTGGCTCTTTCTTTCAAGTATATTTGTGGTTCTGTGAAAAGAATAAAATGTATTATTTTTATATAATTATTGTTTGTTAATAAACACGTCAACTGCATCGTTTTTCCTTCTGTGAGGATAAAAGATGGTTGGCTAGTGTTTATATTTGTTGGTTTGTTACGTGTCACCTGCTTCTCCAATCTTTATATTGGTTCCACAGTGGGTCCTCTGGTTGCAAACTTGATTTGTTTCATTTGTAAGTTTACCCAGAGTAGATTCTCCTAAAGACGGTCTGAGCTACGAATTATTTATGATAATTCATAGATGTTATGTTTTTTGGGCCACTACTTTTGTGTGTGGATGTTGCAAGGCGTCTGGGGAATTTAGCTCTAATGGTGCTAAATATTTAAGGGGTCTGGTGGTGAGTGTTCCATTTGGAAACATAATGTAGGCTGATCTTATAATTTGGTCTGGAGATTTATGTAATTCTTTAATTACTGCAAGTTGTGGTTTGTTGGGTGTGGATGCGACGTCTATGATGTGTATTAAGTCTCCGATTTTTGGTAAATCATCATTTGTGTGGTATTTATTTGGTATCGGTTGTGGTTGTTTGTCCCTAAGATATGTGAGGTAGTTTTGTTTCCATTGTATCCATAAGTTTTTTAGGTATGTCTGGTCTATTTTCCATATGTGTTGTAAATGTTTTTCTGTTGATGTATGGTTGACGTTTGGTTTGTCTGATTGTAGTATTGTGTGTTGAAAGTTTGCATGAAGAAAGTTGGCTGGTGTAAGGTATGAGTATGTTGATGTTTCTGATTCTGGGCATAAGGGTCTTTCATTGATCATTATTTGTAGTTGTTTGATAGTAATGTGAAATGTGTGTATGTATATGGGGTGGTGTCCTACTGTCTTATAGTAAGATTGTTTGATAATGCCTATTAGGCGTTTGTAAGTGCCTCCATACCATGGGGCTTTAGCTGGTATAAATTTCCTTTGTATGTTATTTTTGTATAAGTAATTTTGTACTTTGTTGTTCTTTGTTATGTTGTTCCAAAAGTTTGTTATGTTTGTGTTGATGACTCTGAATTGTGCAGCGTTGTCAGACATTATTAATTTGGGTGTTCCTGTCTGCGAAAAATGAGTGAAATGCACACCAAATTTCTTCTGTTTGTAAAGATTTGATAGGTATTAAATATACTGCTCGTATAGTGAGGCAGGTGAATATGAGGATCCATCTTTTGGATGGTGATGTTGATGGTGAAATCTGTTGTGATTGTTGTTTTGTTATTATTTTGTTATATGTATAAAATGGTCCGAATATATCGACGCCGGTGTGTGTAAACGGGTGAGCCTTTTCATTGAGTCTAAAGTCTGGTATGGTTGAAAAGGGTGGTTGTTTATAGGGTTTATTTGAATGAATTTTACATTTATAGCAATTTTTTCGAATCGTTGATATGACTAGTTTGTTTATGCTTGGTGTGAAGAAGATTTTTCTAAATTTTGCAACCGTCTATCTGGTTCCACTATGGTAACCTTTTTCGTGTATGTATGATATTATTAATTTGGTTAAGTGTGATTGTGGGGGTAATAGATATGGTGTATAAGTTTGTGTATGTAATGTATGTGGAGGTAGGTAGTTATGTAATCTGAGCATGTTGTCTTTGTCTAATTTTATGTGAAATTTTTTGAATATTGCGTATGGAGGTGGGTTTGTTTGTTGTAATTGTTGGAAAATGGGTTTACAATATTTTTTTTGTTCTGCATTGATGAAGATAGTTAGTATTTGAAAAAATTGGTAATTTGTGTGAAGGTATGGTATTGTAGAGGATTTATTGTTTGCTATTTTTTCTCTAAATTGTTTTAATGCTTTTATCGTAATTTGGAAGGTCTTGATTAATTTTTGTAGCGAAGAGAATTTATGAAGGTCTAGGTTAAATGGTGTTAAGTTGTTTCCATATTTATACGTGATGAGTGTGTTCGTGTTTGGTGACGTAGAATTTGTGATTATCTCTTTGTGATCCAAGTGTGGGTATGAATGTTGTGCTTGTGGTGTATTGTCAACTATTTCCTCATGGTCTATATCGGGACTTGTCTTGTTGTTGGTTGTTTCCAATATTTGTTTGTAATGTGGGATTTTGTATGTTCTAGACTGTGTTTGTCTGTGTTTGTGTGTATATGTGTGGTCATTATATGTGTTGTTTAATATTGTTTTGTTAGTGTATGGTTGGGAGTAATCGTGTAAGGATTCTGCTATAGTGCAGAAAGTTTGTTCATGTTGGTCTTCTGTTTGGATTTCTGAGGTTTCATCTTTTAGTGTGTGTAAATCTGTTTGTGGCCATTCTGTTTTTTCTTGCGTTAGCCATTCTGGTCCTGCGAACCATTTCAATTGTGTTAGGGATGTTAGGTTTGCTCCTCTGGATTCTATATCTGCTGGTTTTTTTTTTGGTTGGTACGTATTGGTATAGTATGTTTGGGATTGTTATAATCTCTTTGACTCTGTTTTGTGTAAAGGGGGGTAAGATTTTTCTTTGTGTGAGCCATATGAGTACGCATTTACTATCAGACCATAAGAGGGGATTGTTTGTTATGTGATATTTGTAATGTTTCTCTAAGGACTTTAATGAGTCGTGCTCCGAGTAATGCCGCTATTAGTTCTAATTTTGGTATTGTGTGTGTTTTTGCTGGTGTTAGTCTGCATTTGCCTATCAGGAATCTTAATGTGTGTATATTGTCTGTTTTGTATCTTAAATATGCTACTGCTGAGTATGCTATTGCGGAGGCGTCTACGAATATGTGAATTTCTGCTTGTTCTGGTGTAAATGGTTTTTGAAAAAATTTTCTTTGGAAACATATGTCGTTACATTTGCGTATGTGTGTTATAATGTTTTCTGCTATTGGTATTAAAGAGGTTGGTAATGGTGTGTCCCATTCTTGTTTGTGGTCCCATAAGGTTCGTACAAAGGCTTTTGCTGGAACCAATAATGGTGCAAACCAACCTAATGGGTCAAATATTGCTGAGAAATTACTGACAAATGTTGTTTTAGTGTGTTGGTCTGGTGTTTTGATCTTGGGTTGTAAATAGAGTATGTCTTTGCTATAATCCCATTGAATTCCTAATATCTTAACTGGGGGTTTTTGAATTGCGTTTTTTGTAGTAAATAATGATTGTAAGTTTTCGTCATTTGTTGCCCATTGTGCTAGTTCCATAGAGATGTCATTGAATGTTTTGTTTGATGCGTTATATCGATGTAATTAGATTGTCTACATAAAAATTGTTTGTTAATATATTATAAAATTGCGGATTTGTGGTTTGGAAGTGGTAGAGTAAGGTTGCTGCTAATAAGAATGGTGATGCTATGACTCCGAAGGGTACTCTTTTAAATCTGATGATTATAAGATTGTGGTTTGCCAATGGTTTGTTCGGGTCTTTGAGCCATAAAAATCTTGTGACGTCTCGGTCTGATGGGTTTAATTCTAGTTGTAAAAATGCTTTTCTAATGTCTGCACTTATACCAATTGGGTTTAATCTGAATGTTATAAATAGTTTTACGAGGTCTGCGAGAAGTTTTAATCCTTTGTGTATACAATCATTCATTGAGTGGTTTGCTTTTTTAGTTTTTGCTGATCCGTCAAAAACTATTCTAATCGGGTGTGTAAGTTTGGTTGGGTCTATTAGTCCGTGATGTGCTAAGTAATGGACTGGTTCTGATGTATGTTTGTTGTTAACTATTTCTATTATATCGTTTTTGAATAGTTCTTGGAAGTATGCGTCGTATTTTTGGAAAAATTCAGGTGAAGTGCGCATATGTGGTATTTGGCTTTTAAGTCTGCTAAATGCTAAGGAGTAGTTGTCTGGTAGTGGGGGTGGATATACTTTCCATGGCCATCGCACTTGATATCTTCCATTTTTGAGTTTTATGTTTTTGTAAAATAACTCTATTGCCTTTTTTTCTTTTTGCTCTATTGTTAAGTCTGGTGTTGTTATCCCTATTGTTTCTAATTTCCATAGGTTTTCTATGTCTGGTTCTGATGAGAAATATGTGTGTTCATTTTGGGTTGATTGTTGGTTATCTGTTAGTTGTCCAGTTATGTTGAATCCGAAGTTTGTTTCAATTAGTTGTATTGATGATGATATGTGTGTGATTGATTTAATGAATTGCCACATGTATTCGTTCCCGAGTAGTATGTGTATTTGTGATGTCGTTTTCAATGTTTGTGCAAATTGTAAGTCTTTGTATTTTGGGTATGTTCGTTTAATTTCTGTTATGTTTTGCGTGTCTAATTTGTTGGATATGTTTTGTACTGTCCTGGCTATTATGTTTGAGAATTTTTGTGTGCTATGTTCTATTTCAAAAGTGACGATATTTGTATGGAATGTCTGTGTTGTTTGATTTTGTATTCCTGTTAATTTTAGGGAGTGTGTGCCTATGATTGGTAGTTGAAGTGTTTGTATGGCAATGTTTTCTATTATATATGTTTTAGTGCTCCCTGAATCAAAGAATGCATTTATCGGGTATGTTTGTAGTGTTTGAGGGTTACGTATGTTTGTGCAGAATGTGAGAAATTTACTATTTGTGGATAAGATTGTAAATAAATTTAACTTACTTGTATTGGTGGTTGGAGAACTGTTTCTTCGATTTGCGCTGACGTTGATATGGTCTGTTCGGTTATCTTTGGATTAATCTCTGTAGTAGGATGGTGTCTGTTTTCTTGGTTCTGGAGGTGCTGCAAGGAAGTTGAATTATCATTAATACCTTGTTCTATATGTGTGTTTATATTGTTTTCTTCTTGCTTACGTGGTGGAAATTTGGTTTGTAGTTCTATGACTTTTTCTAAATATCGGTTTGCTTCTTGTTTCGTTAGTGGGTATGTAATTCTGGGACATAATGCTGAGTGGTGTACACTGGTCTGTTGGCACTGGAACCATCTGCATCTCCGCTGTGGTTGGTTACAGTGATCAGCCGTAGCTAAGATTCCACATTTGGGGCATAAATTGTACTGTCTGAAGTATGTACGTCTGTTTTCTAATGTATTGTAGTTTTTATGGCAGCAGAGGTAGCTCCAATGTGGGCCTTTGCAAAACATACATCTTTATTTTGTTGGTACTGCCGGGAATCTGTAGAGTTGTTCTGGGATGCTGGTGTCCAGGTCTGTTTTTGAGTGATATACTGGAACAGAAAAATCATCTAAATCGTTATTTATATATTGTTCTGGCGAAGATTTACCTTGGTCGGTATTTGTATGAAAATTGGGGCTGCTTTTAAGCTGTCCTTGAGTTTCTGTTATATTTTTATTGTTATTAGGTTTATTGTACTGCAGTTTATTGTACTGACGTCTGTTAGAGTTGTTATATGTTCTGTCTCTGTAGTATGTGTTATTTTTTTGTTGTGTTTCTTGCGTTCTGTATACTTCTTTTGTTATGTCTGGCTTTTCTGTTAAGTCTCTTGTTTTGATCTCTTGGTATACTGCTTGTAGGACTGCTTTTGAGTTTGGTTTAGATATGTCTATCCTGTTGGAGTACGAATTTCTTGGGAAAATTCTTAGTAACGTTGGAAAGGTGAGTCTGTTAATTCTGGTACAAAGTCATGTATTGTGTCTAGTAACATGCACGTTTTGTTGTATGTGGTGCGTAAATCTTCTTTCGTGTTTTGTGCTAAATTTATGTTATTCAGGGTTTGCCATAGATCTGAATGTAGTCTGGATTTGTCACCAAATTCGTTGTGTAAGTATTGTAGTCTTTTAAAGTAGCCTTGTTTGTTATGGCCTAATGTTGTTAGTCTTTGTTTGATGTTTTCAGGCATAGCATCTTCTAATATTTTGCATTTCTGTGGTGTTATAATATCTTCTCGTATATGTATGTATTTCATAAAGGATGTGATGAAGTCTGGGTATGATATAAGTTTGCCATTGAATTTGGGTAATTTGTATTTTGGCGTCTTGACAAAACATGATTGGGTTAATGTATTTGATCCAGTGGGTATTTCCCAAACTTTTGGTATGTAAAGTGTATTCTTTTGTAACATTGGGTTTTGTGTACTTTTTGTATATTCTTGTTTGTTGTTGTCTTGAGTTATTTGTTCTATTGTTGTTTCTGTCGGTTGATGCAAAATAACGTTTGTAGGTTGTTTGTTTGGGGTTTGTATGTGCGTATTAGGTATTATGACCCGTCTTTGTGGTATTGTGTTCATATCCGTTTGAGTATTTCTTCTTGTAGGTGTTAAGTCAAGTGGTGTTGTTTCGTCTGTTGTGTTCCGTATCTTCGATTTTTTTGTTTCTATGGTGGGTGTTTGTGGTGTTTGATCGTCTTTATAAGTCCATTTCAATGATCGTTTTCTTATTGGTGTTTGTTCAAGGGTTATTGTGAGGATATTTGGGTTATTACCTGGAGGTATGCGGGTCTATATCTGTCCTCTGATCCTGAGCAGTAGTATCTGATGGATCGAGGACTTTGCATTTCCTCGCAGGATGTTTGTGATACCGTTCTTTGACGTTTGCTTGGTGAGTTGATGATGTTTGTTTCGCAGTAAATTTCAGGAGGTTGTTTGGTTTGTAAGTATTGTTGGGTGGTTTGTTGTTGTAGTTTTCTCGTGGTTTGTAATTCTTCGAATTCGTTATTAAGTCTAGTAATTTGAATTGTAAGTTCTTCTTTAATGTCGTAAATTTTTTGATAAAATTGTGTGTCAGCATCTGTAGGTAGGTTATCTAGGTTTGTTAATTGAAATTGTAGTACACTGAGAAAGATACGTACATCTGCCGATTGGTATACAGCTACGTTGTATGTTTTGGCTTGTTGTATTTTGTTTTCTGCTCTTGTCATTGATATTTCTATGTATGTACGTTGGGGGCTTTTAAACGTTTGTTGTGTGAGCTGTGGGTTTGTTGTAGTATAGTAGGTTTGTTTTTGTGGTTCGTGAGTTGGTTGCATTTGTGTTATGTTAGGAATAGGTAGTATTCCTTGTGTTACGTGTGGTCTATTAGCTGTTGTTAGTAGTGCCATTGTTGTAGGTCTGTACCTTGATACCTGTTGATTGTCCGTAAATGTTATGGATGAGTATGTCGGTTGAGGGTTTGGTTTTGTTAATGTGTGTGTTGCGGTAGTTGGTAAGGTTATCGTAATTGATTTTGCTACTTATATGGGTTTGTTGGGTTCTAATGTTAATCCTGGTGTATTTGTTTGATTTACTGTGCTTTGTTGTGGGTTTGTTATCGTTGTTGGTAGGTTACGTGTGAGTGGTGATGGATGTTGCCTGGGCTGCTATGGAATACGTAAAGGTGATGGGTGTGTGTCTGCATCTGGGTTTGGATTTTCTTGATGGACGTTTGCTGGTTCTGCGGTTTTCTGTTTCTTTTTTCCCATTGCTGGATCTGCGAAACAAATATTTTGTTAATATACGACGTCGATTTTTGTTTTGCGCACGTGGAGTTTGATCTAGCTTATCACATTTATCTCACTTGTTTATATATAAGTTCTATGAATATGTTCTGTAATAAAAGTTCACTGTATTTATTGTGTTTGATTACTTAGGTCTGTTTTGTTCTGTGATGTCCGTTGTGGACATGCGTTTGCGCTGTTTAATGGTCGTCTGTATCTTCTTTATTCCTCCTACTGTTTCGTAACCGAACACTTTTTGAACACCAATACGCAAATTCACTTAATATTATAAAATAAAACACTTTTCGAGGACCGTACTTGCTCTGTTACCATGTAGTGAGACAAATATAAAAGAACGTGGTCTTTCCCATTCGTTGCCATTAACCGAATGACGTTGTTTGTTATTTCTTGTAACGAACTTGTCTGTGTTGTCTGTGTTTGTGTAAGTTGGTAACGTTTTGATAGGTCTGTTCTACTGACGTCATAGAGTTGATCAATGACGTCAGTGAGATAACGATATTGTGTCACATTATCGTTATCGAATCGTGTACGACACCGTCATTCACGATACTTTCCTCTTCCTTTAGTATTAAGTAATCCATTCCATTCCATTCCGTATGGTTGTGGTTCGTAGCGTCGTTCATCGATGTAGTCTGTTTCGTCTATTTTCAGTAATCAGTTTTTGGTCCCGTGAATTTCATAATATACTTATTTTATTTATCTGAGTTTCTCATGCAATGTTTACGTTCGGTATCTAGGTAAATATTATACTCTCGATACTCGTAACTACTCTCGTTCTTCCACTAAGAGTTAATAGGAATGTTCAGTTGCTCACATGTCCGGTAATTTTTGAGTCAATCACTATACCGTATATGCGTATCTCACAGGAGAAGAAGTGAATTACGACGTATCTTGGAAAGTCCAGTATTCCTTTTCATCGCAAGATGAAGTCTCCATCCAAGATCAGTACTAAATTAACTCAGTCGGCGTTTTGAACGATTTACCTACGAATGGGTGTTCTTTCTTTCAGAGCCAATTAATGTCAGTACATGATTATATTGGAGGTCCATTAATGTTGAATCATTGCTTTCTGACAGTTATAACATATTGGGATTTCAGATTTTTATTGGAGCAGTTTCAAGATGCTGAAAAGTGTGAAACGCTATGTCCGTGATCGTTTCGAGAGGAAAGTCATTTCTAAACCGGAAAAAGTCGAAAATATTAAGAAACAGAGACCTGTTCGCTACTCCAAATACAAATCATCATTCGTTCCAAGTTACTTTAAAAGTGTAAATCAACAATTTAGTTCTCAGTTTGCGGCCTTGAGACATAGCACAGAGCAACGGCACAATGATAGCAGCGATAAATTTAAGACGACTAGATGTTTGGATTCACATTGGATCGAAACTGTTGGACTGGTAAACTTTTTTCAACATGAACTGTTTTAGAAGTTTTAATTTCTTTTTGCGACTTGGGTACTTTCCGTTTAGAGTGGAACGCTTGCATTTGGTTGGTCATTGAGTCAGAATATTGAATTGAAACGGAAGCGACTGGTCGAAGAGATCGTCAGTCTTCATTATAGTAAAACCTATCCGCTGAAAACCGTTTTGTGCCCATATATTGCCTTCAAGTGTGTACTTCCGAAACACGTCCATACACAACCACATGAGTTTTTGCGATCCAAACTTAACGAAACTAAGACAGAAATACCATTGCCGGTGTTCGGACCGTTGACTGCTGAAGAAGTAATAGTTTAAAAATTCAGATTTATTTACTTCTTTGACATCTTTAGCCTCATTTTTCATACTTCGTAGGCACTCAGCGAAGCGAAAATGGGATTGGAAAAGGTACGTAACACCGCCATTGCCGAGTTTGAGAACCGCATGGGATTGCGGTGCATGTCCAAAGGACGTTATCGAAGAGCCATGGTTCATTTTGCTGCTGGTTCTGCTTTACAAAATGAGTCTGCCATGTTTAATCTGGCTCAGTGTTACGAATTAGGACTTGGAGCGCCTAAAGATTTGGCGAAAGTAATTTATTATTCAATGTTACTCGTTCTCGTATTAATTGATTCATAATACGTTAATCAATCGTTATTGTAGGCCGCGAAATGTTACCGTGCCTCCAGCGAACGAGGCCATGCGATAGCGACGTTCAATTTGGCTATTTTCTACGCTCAGGGACTTGGTGGGCTGAAATGTGACGTGAAAAAAGCACGAGAACTGCTAGGAAAAGCTGTCGAGCTCGGAGAACCACATGCTAAAATGGTTCTGGAAAATCGATTCAAAAGAGAAGAAACGCTGCAAAACGAACCCGACATGAAAAATTCTGAATCCCAGATGTCCGTGTTGAAGGAGCCAGCGATGGGCAAAACAGTGGCGCCATTTCCCCAAATTGAGGTGGGTCAAGTTACCGAAACAAGTTCACCCCAGTCAGTAGCTTTGTTGACAAAAAAATGTGCACGTATGTATTGTTCGATACCTTTCAGACCGTCTCACTCTACCCTAAATTATCACACCCGCCCCTTCTTCCGTTTTTTACAGATGAGTTACACGGAAGTATTATAGTAAATAATAGATCTGAGAAGAATCTTTCGTGCGAGTTTTCTCCGCTTGATGTAAAAGATTATACTGGAATAACCCATAAATTGCCCATTGATTTTGACGAACCCGTCATGTCATTGAAAGGTAAGTGATTTTATCGTGGGAATCCATGTTTATGTTGATACTGTGTGCCATCGTTGTAATATCGAAATTTATTTTTTTAGAATTCAGCTGTGGTATTCCTTTGGTTATGCAATTTTCTACGCGTACAGTTAGTACTGTTCAAGGCCAGTGAATAGTAACGAGCAAAAAAATATTTTTCTATTTGCTTTTTACTTCTTTCAGCAGTATTTGTTAAGATTTCTTTTTTTTTTTTCTTAATAAGTTAGTTAAAAGTTGAAATATTCTATCTTGAAATTGTAGAGCGAAAAACTTGTAAAGGACTCTGCATGCAATTAAAATTCAACTTTTATTTTGATCTCATAATTTCATCCTTTACATTACACTACTCGACAATTAAAAACGTTTGAGTAATCATTATCATAGTGTTTAGATGGGACTCGGTGAGAGACGGATGTTCATCCACGGAATGCAAATATTTCCCTTTTAGGACTTACGAAATTTCTCGATGAACTGCTCACAAGTCAGCACTTGACCTCTGCCTTGGCTTCTATTCACAGAAATAAAATCTTCCAAATTGTGAGGATGTTCTGAAAATTAAGTAATCTAGTAATTAAATGCGCGGTGAACATGTTGCAACAATGTACGTTCATGCTTCGCTCTTAAACAAAAATTGAAGAATTTACATAGTTTATAATGCTCTACAAGCGCCGACTTGAGAATGGTAAATTTATTAGCCGGCTTACTAAAACTAAGCAACGTTAATTAAAATATGTATTTTCGAATCGTTACATTATCGACGAAGATTACGAAAAATGTACTATTGTTTGCGATGACGTATAATTTTCATTACTTATATACCGGTATTGAACTCGGCTTACTTGTATCTGATATTAACGGTGGGTAATTTGGTGGAGGTTTTAGCCACGAATCACCAGTTTTCATATGTCTTCGATCCGAAGAGAAGTACTTGAGAAATTCGTTAGCAGGAATAACACGGAAGAACCTGTACCGACATGCAATGTAGACGATGAATACTTTTTTAGATCTCGTTTCAAGCATAGTTTTCCTACCTATGAAATTTGGATGCGAGTGTTTTATCAGAGCGTATAGCTTCGTTGGCGTACTGTTCGAAGCTGACAGCAAAAGGTAAGGTGCAATCAAAATCTAAAACACAGAAGCCATTCTCACGATTTCCGTAAATTGCTATGACATGATAATCCTGAAACAGTGCATATATGCTGAATATTGCTGTCAGCAGTTGAAACCGGGTTAAGCATTTTAAAATGGTATACCCAAATAACGTAATTGTCTGGCGGTGTTCCCAGTTTTTGTTTCCATAACACGATTTTCTTCTTGGGATTTGAAACAAATACAGCATAACATTCCCCTTTTAGTTTAAGATCCGCAATTTTCTTGCACAAATGCCAAATATTTTCTTCACTAACGTGAATTACAGGAATAAAGTATTATGTGTAGCAGTGTACGGCATACAGTACCCATGTTTCGAACAGAAACACTTACCAGAAGTGCGACGTGTAGGTACAATCAGTGGGAGAAGGTAAATCCTGGAAAAATTGATTCATGCTTAAATTTATAGTGTCAACGTTTTATAAAAGTCAACATTCGACGTCATAAAATTCATTCATGTAATAAGATTTCCAATTCATCAATTAATTTTATTGTTATTTTATTGGATTGGTAATGAATATTGAAATTGAATTATTGAATAATACGAGTTTAGACAGTATACAGTAATGATAAGGTCTATTTTTATTTTATTAGACACTTCGAGGATATACATATATATATATATATATATGATAGAGATGACATAATAGTGGCTTTGGGGTCGCACCTATGGATAGCGCTGCTGACGCCACATGTATTGAATTTGTCTCACTATTCGAACAAAATTTGTATTAAAAAACGAAGTTTTAGTTTCACCACTTTATTATGTACCGCCATATTAAGCGTTCAGTTGAGGACAAATTTCAAATTTACAAGTGTATATTCAACTATGTTGGAATGATATCACAGAGAGTATTACCAGAAAGTAAACTAGAAAGAACTAGAACTTATAATGAGAAATCAGACATATATAATACAGGTGCAGAACTTATTGATGTTATATCGATATAACATCGATATGTACAACTAGTTCCAGAACGTTCCATGAAGAACTATTGTAGCTTACTCCGCCATGTTATCTGAACACTCGTTGACACTTCTTGTATATCCGTTATAGAATAAACACATTTACTCTTTATGTCATCGTATTATTCCAATATGGTATACAGAGCAAAGGTTAAATAGTGAAATTAAATAGAGTAATTCGTGTTCTAGTCAATTGATAAATCAAGTATTCGAGTCATTTTACGTAAGTCATTTATTAAGCGTTAGATTTTGATGATAATTGTTAGCCATATAAAAATAGTCGTATTTATGTGCACATGTGACAAGAAAACTGGCGTCGTTTAACTACAAAGTAATCTCGCCACACTTTATCTGCAGAGTACCAGTAAGTAAAAGTGTATTTAAACTATTGAAATTTATTGATGATAATGATAATAAAATTAAATTGATGTAATTTTGAGATTAATGATAATTAAGGGATCAATTGCGTAACGTGGTCACACCATGTGCTCGTAAGACATAAATATTTTTAATAGACAAAGAAAAGACATTAATGAATACGAGAACATTGGTAAAAGACAAATAAATTGTTGATGAAATTAGTAGAAGTAATCTCCCATGATATTTTTGATGAAAATGATGAAAATTGGTTGATAGGTAACATGTGGTTGAATAAATGTTCGAGTGAAAAGATGCTACTAGCTTTTCACGATCGAATTTAAAAGTCTGGGCAGTGAATTAATTATAAAATCTGGTTGCCATGGTTGAATAAATTATAGTTGATGTGAAAATCCTATTATGTAAGGACGTTAATAGGTTTGACAAAAGTCGATAAGATTTAAATGAAATGAAATTTATATTAGAGTATTTGGGTACAAAAATGACTAAAAATAATCCTGGCCAGGTTATAAAACGTCCAAGTCCTCGTTTCTAAACACGAAATGGTAGAGGCAATTGATCCCATAATACACTCAAGGAATACATAGAGAGCTGATCGCACAAAGCGATAGCAATATTAGTAGCTGACATTAATTTATTTTTTTAGTTTACGCAGACATGAAATTCCTTGACAAGTCATAAAATAGACATTTAATTTTTCTATTGTTTATTTGTTTGAACAGAAAATTGTAAAAGAGTCGAAACAAACACAGACACTAGTCACAATGGCACTGGATGGAAAAGAGAAAATGCAGGTAGATGATGAAAATGACAGAGATTTTGAGTGGTGCATCGTCAGTATTGGACAATGAAGCACGAACAATAGTAAATAGACTGAGAGCCATAAAAGCCATATAGTTTGGGGTGGATAGATTCTTTACAATCGACCCAGCATCGTATATCCACCTAGTCCACAGTTTGTAGATAAGTTTGTTGAAAAAGTTAAATTTATTAATCGAAGAACAGTTAGCAAACACGGGAGTGGTAGATAGAGACTGCCAAGAGACATATAATAAGATGAAAGATCTACCAACATATGATCATGATCCCATCGAACAACTGGGTCTGATCTGGGAAGAGGAATGTGAGTACATTCAGTTGCAAGCAACCAGCGAGAAGGAGGTTGCGACAGTGCAGCCACAAAAGGATGTTGCAGAAATCGAGACCAGCAATACCCGTTATGATGCGACAACAAACAGACCAGATATAAATCCACTAGAAGAGAATTGGGATCTAGACATCGATGTTACAAATATGCCAGCCACTCAATCGACACAAAAAGACACGTATCGGATACCAAAAAAGACACAAAATCAGCCATCGAATCAGCCACTTATTTCGACACCAACAAACGCCACTAAACAAGAGAGATCGAGCCAACTAAAGAAGATAGAATTGATGCAAGAAAAGAACTACGCAGCACAGACTAAAGGTAACGAAATTTTTGAAGATATACTTAGAAATTATTTTGACATTAATGGTCTTCTTGCCCGTAATAGTATTGAAAAAAAAAATCAAGGTAAGAATAACCCCAAAATTGAAAATAATTCCTTGAACAATGACATTAATACTGGTACAAATCAAATTGAAAGAAATGAGTTGAGTAGAAGTGAAAAGAAACATAGAAGTAAAATAAAAGTAACACCCAAGAAATTAAGTTTAAACATTGATTTTAGAGTTTGGTTTGAATCATTTAACATGTTCGTAAGTCGATATAATTTTTCAAAAGTTTTTGATTTGGTTAATCCAAAAATTTTAGACAAAAATGACACAAGAAATTTATGTGATGCAAAAGCTGTTTTACTTGAATGGTTAGACAATGACCATGCTAAATTAATTTTTGGCGAACCATGTCCCACTAAATGTATGAAAAAGATAGTAGATTATCGAGAGCCACAAACAATTATTAGTAATTTAATTTTAACTGACATTTATACGCTAAAATATTATCCCAAAACCATGGAATTGAATGATTGGATAGAAAAGTTCGAAGACATAGAGAGAAAAATAAGGTTAACGAATAAGTCTTGGACTGAAAATAGGAGATTAGAAGCCATGAAACTTCATATGTTAGTAGCTTTTCCAAATTTGTCTGCAAGAATTAGAGAAGATATGACATATGAACAGATAAAAGCCATAATAATGGAAGAGGACATTTTATTAAAAGAAAGGAAAGGAATTTCGAAACGTAGAGGTGCAAATTATACGAAATATAATAGTTACAAGAAATCTAAATCGAATAATTTTTCAGGTTTTAAGACAACGTTTAGATGCTACAACTGTAGCGGATACGGTCACGTAGCTAAACATTGTAAAAAGCCGAGAGGAATCAAACCACTGCCAAAAGAATTAAGAGACAAACCGACACAGGAACAGAAAGCCAAAAATGATACTGATACGAATACCGAACAAAAAGTTGCAAAACCAGAAACAACATCGACAGACGGAAAACCTTGCGCGAAAAAGAGGAAAACTGAAAAGAAAAGTCACAAGTCAAGAAAACACTGACATAAATACCATAAGAAAGGGGCTAGAACTACAAAAAGAAAACGAGAGAGGAGCTCCAGCTCCAGCTCAAGTTCGAGGTCATTGAGTTCTACAAGCTCAAGTTCATCATCCTCGTCATCGAGCGATGGACGTAGAAGTAGAAGGTCACATAAATCATCAAAGTCATCGATAAAGACAAAAGGTATTAAAAACATTAGACATTTATTTAAATTTAAACGTGTTAGAAACTTAAAGTGTTTTAAAGTAAATCGATCTGGAAATATAAAATTTATAGCAGATACAGGAGCCACTGATCATTTTATTAAGAAATTAGATAATTTAGATGATATCAAAAGTTTAGATACCCCGGAATTTATTTCCTGTGCCAATAAAAATAAGTCAGCAGACATACAAATTACTCATAAATGGAGTTTAGTTATTCGAGATTTAAAAATGAAAACATTTAAAATCAAAAAAGTTAGATATTCTAAAAATCTAGGTGAAAATTTACTTTCGATTCATAGAATTACGAAATTAGGATATTATGTCATATTTAGAAACGACATAGTTGAAATTAGAAATGAAATGACAAAGAAAATTATTTTGAAAGGAAACAAAATTGGTAAATATTGGTGGTTTACTTTTGACCTAGTAAGTAGAAAAAAATCTTATTTGACACAAACAGTAAATAAAAATGATCATAGCTATGCCAAAATTAAAGACGTTTGGTCAGAAAGTGAAATTGAAACAGAAAATTTAGATCATAACTATGATCAAGGAATTAAAGGAAATAAAACGCTAAAATCTGATCAAGAACTTCACGAGTATCTTGATAAGTGCAGATGTAACATTAGACGAACTTGAAAATTTAAAATTACTATGTGAAAATTCAGTCAAAAAGAAGTTAGGATATTTATATCATTTGAGGTTAGGCCATGCTTCAATGAGTTATCTCAAAAAGGCATCAGACACTTATGATTGTTTAAAAAATGTTGATTTTGATGTTGAGTTACAAGAATGCGAAGTTTGTAGACTAGCCAAAATTAGAAAATTGCCACATAAGTCAATTAGAGAAGTAGCTGATAAGCCACTTTTCAGAGTACATAGTGATTTGATGGGTCCTATAAAACCAATCGATATTATAAATAAAAGCGCATATGTAGTGACATTTACTGACAATTTTTCGAGATATACAATGACATTTAATTTGACAAATAAATCCGAAGTAGGTAAGGCATTTAGAGAATTTATTGATACGATGAGGACAAATTTGGGTGATAGAAAAGCAAAAATTTTCTATCTACGAATTGATGGAGGTAGAGAATATTTAACTATTGATATGAAAAGAATAATAAAAGAAGAAGGTATAGTTTTAGAAGTTACACCCCCACACACACCAGAATTAAATGGCACAGCCGAAAGATTTAATCTTACGGGAATACAGAAAACTAATGCATTGATGTTAGATAGTGGTTTACCACTGGAATTTTGGGAGTTAGCCTTCCAACAAGTAACGCATATTCATAATAGATTACCCCATAAAAGATTGAAAATGAAAACACCTTATGAAATGTTACGAAATAGAAAACCTAAAATTGATTATATTCATAGATTTGGCTGTATAGCCATTTGAAAAATTCCACATGCCAAAACTTCGACTTCAAAATTTTCAGATGATGGGGATGGATGCATTCTAGTTGGATCTAATCCTCAATCTTGGTTACTTTTGAAACCCGAACGTGGAAAATTGATAAAATCCAGTAACGTAACATTTTTAAAATCAGTCACTTTTAAAGACAAATATCCCAGAAATTTTTTCGAAAAAGGAGGTTTACCTAAAATAGAATTGATTAATTGGAACAATATTGAAGATGATACCCAAGTAAATTTATCGGATGGAATACCAGAAAAATTTTTAAGAGAAACAGAAACGGAAACAATTTTGAAGGCAAATAAAAATAAAAATAATAGAAATAAAAATTTAAAATTTAGTAACTACTCCTCGAGTGAATCATCCATTGAAAATACCGATTCAGAGGGAGAAGTTGAAACTGAAGTTTCAGAGAAAACAAAAATAGCCACGGAAAGAGAGAATCAATATTTTGCAATGATGTGTGAAATAAATAAAGTGCCAAAAACATTTAAAGACGTACTTAAGAGTGAAGAAAAGGATAAATGGATTGAAGCAATTGATTGTGAGATAATGTCATTAATAGAAAGTAAGACATGGAAATATGTAAAGAAACCAGAAAATAAAAAGATAATGGAATCAAGGTGGATATTTGTAAAGAAGTTAGAACCAGGAGGTGTATACAGGTATAAAGCCAGATTAGTAGCGAAAGGATTTCAAGATCATAATATATATGATCTATCAGAATTGTATGCACCAACTATAGGTTTGTCACAGATACGAATGTTTTTAAGTATTGTCAATAAATTAGGATGGAAAGTAATTCAATTAGATGTTATAGTAGCGTTTCTTAATAGTAAATTAGATAGAAAAATATATTTGAAGATTCCAGAGGGAGTCGATGTATCTGAGAAATTTAGACAAAGTAATGTATGCGAACTAAAGAAAGCACTTTATGGTTTAAAAGTAAGTCCTAAAAGATGGTATCTGAAATTCAAACAGACAATGAAAGAAATGAATTTTACACTGTATGAAGGAGAAGCGTGTATATTCTATTGGTGTAAAGAAGGAAAAATGGTAACTTTATTACAGTACGTTGATGATATATTAATTTTAGGAAATAATGACGAGAAAATGTTTGATACACAAGTTGAACTTAGTAAAATGTTTAGGATGAAAGTATTGGGAGAACCTAGAAAATATCTTGGTATAGATATAGAAAGAAACTTTAAAGATAAAATAATGACACTATCCCAAACTAATTTTATCGAGTCACTATTAAAGAAATTTAAAATAGACCATACAAAAGGTAGCGATACTCCTATGATGACAAATCAGGCAATTAAAAAGACATCTACAGACATAAAAATAGAATCAAAATTAGATTTAACCAAAAAGATACCTAATAGAGAAGCTGTTGGAGCTTTATTGTATTTAGCTTTAAGTACGAGACCAGACATAACTTTTGCAGTAAATATATTGACAAGAAAATGTTACGATTTTAATATTCTAGATTGGCAAAAAGTAGAAAAAGTTTTGAAATATTTAGCTAGAACTAAAACTCATAAATTAGTATATAGAGGAAATGACAATGAACTAGTAAGCTATTGTGATGCATCATTAGGAATAAATGATCCTGATGGTATATCAACAACGGGTTATGTAATATTTTTATTTGGTGATGCTGTTGCCTGGAGAACAAATAAACAGAAAATGGTGGCAACGTCGTCTATAGAAGAGGAATATATAGCATTAAGTAGGACAACTAAAGAGTTAGTTTATATGAAACATTTATTTTGATTAATAATAAAACGAGAAATAACGCCAATAATTTTCAAAGATAATCAAGCAGCCATTAAAGCAGCCAAATCAGATGCTTCTAAAGCATTACGACATTTAGTAAAACTAAAGTATCATTATGTGAGAACAGCATGTAAAGAAAAGGAAATAGAAATAATTTGGGTACCGACAAAAGAACAAATTGGAGATTTATTTACTAAGGCACTACCTAAACCTTTGTTTCAGAAATTTAGAAAAGAAATACTTAATTACGAAGAAATAAATAATGTCGATGAAAATTAATGAAATTGTATTTGTTACAGCATTGTCACAAAAATCAGAATGAAACAAAATGAGACATTGACGAAGAGAAAAGTCAAATACCCTGTAAATATTTTATTACTAAGAAACAAAAGTTACTGATTTTGATACATCATTTGTATTGATATTTAGAATTTAAGTTTATTATTCAAAGTCAATTATGTTTGTGATTTATATGTTAGTGAATTTGTGATACTTGAAAGTCATTAATTTCATATAATAATTTTCAAACTGAATTGAAACCAAAAGACATTTATGTTGATGACAGATCATTCCTAAGTTTATTAAGTCATTAGAATTAAGTTGAACAAGTCATTTAGTATTATTATTTTGTTTGTTATTGTTGTTCCTAGATCTGTCATCTATTACTTAAGACATTTATTTTGTTGCAATTTGTTTATTGAATTACATGACATTAATTTATGAAATTTTATGTTAAACTTATTTACTTTCACAGTAATAAGAGGGAGTGTTGGAATGATATCACAGAGAGTATTACAAGAAAGTAAACTAGAAAGAACTAGAACTTATAATGAGAACTCAGACATATATAATACAGGTGCAGAACTTATTGATGTTATATCGATATAACATCGATATGTACAACTAGTTCCAGAACGTTCCATGAAGAACTATTGCAGCTTACTCCGCCATGTTATTCGTACACTCGTTGACACTTCTTGTATATCTGTTATAGAATAAACACATTTACTCTTTATGTCATCGTATTATTCCAATAAACTAACTAATGAGCTGCACATCGTGTGATAATAATCGAACTTAAGTAAATCTAGAGGTACAGGTGGTGACAATGATTAGGTACAACTAGTAAGACGGGTATAATCGACGGACATTTAATCTTCATAAAATTAACAGTTGGTAATACTGAAATAGGCGCGCAGGTTTGCCACACGGAAGTGTATATCAACACCTCCCCCCAAACCGGCGATATTATCAAACATCACAGAACATAAACAGACGTGTACAAATATATATGTGCAAGCTCAGTAATCAATACAAAAAAAAATCAATATCGATATATGTCCATTTTAAACGGTTACAAAAAATATTTAAAAAAAGCGGTAATTATGACAAAAAAAATTCAAAATTTAAAAATACATGCATCACATAATAAAACTTTGTGGTTCCCAATGGATACAACACTCCTAACAAATGGAAAGACGGTTTAAAAAAAATATATTAAAATATAAGTGTGCATGTGCACAACTTGTCGTATGTACAAGGGCAAATGTGCCTATTATCAGACACTAAGGCATTGGACCTTTTAAGGTTGTTCCCTCAAATGCGCGGCTAAGCGACTTCAGTCGAGCAACAAGTCTCGAAACTTCAAAAATTTTGTACGACCCAATCCTTTAGTAAACACATCGGCCAACTTGTCCAAGGTTTGCACTCTTTTCATACTTATGATTTTGGCTTCAACGTAGTCTCAGACGAAATAAAATTTTACGTCGAGATATTTCTTACTAATTGAGCCATTGGCAAATTTAATACAATTATCATTATCCTCAAATATGAGGCATGGAGACAAAACATTTACATACATGTCCAATAATATATTACGTATGGCAACTGTATCGAGTATACAGTTGCAAAGAGCCACAATCTCTGCATCGGTGGTAGATAAAGTGACGAGGGATTGTTTACGGCTTCTCCATAAAATTAAATTGCCATGAATAAATGTACAGTACCCACTGACTGACCTTCGAGTAGTCGGGCAGTTGGCCCAGTCAGCGTCAACGTAGGAAACAATTTGTTCGGAATTAGGAACACAACGATATATAATTTCCAAATTTATAGTAGTGACAAGATATTTCAGTACTCTTAATAAGTGAGAATACACGACCTTATTAGCACAACACTGGAACTGTCCAAAGTAAGAAACTGCATAACAAATATCGGGCCTTGTTCCGAGCATAACATACATCAAGCAACCGAGTAACTCCTTATAACTGGTGCATAGCTTTTCATCTTTTTCTTTTTCGTCATCAACCAATAGATATAATTTTTCTTCTATTGGTGTGTAGACCGGATTGCAATTCTGTAATTTAAATTTTTCAGCCACTTTATTTATTAATTGTTTTTGATTTAACTTTAATATTTTATTTTCTCTTTCGTACGTTATTTGCAATCCCAAGTAAGATCGAACATTGCCCATATCGTGGGTCTTGAAGATGTTGTTAAGACTTATTTTAATTTTATCAATTACACTGTTAGTTCGGCCACAGATCAAGATATCGTCTACATATGCAAGGACGAACACAACATCTTCTAAATTTTGTCTAATATAAAGACATTCATCATGTCTTGAAGCTACAAAACCAACAGAGGTGATGAAATTCCTCCATTTTTCGAACCAGGCTTTAGGAGCTTGTTTCAGTCCATACAGAGCTTTATTTAACCTAAGGATCTTTTTATTTTTATTTACTTTATTATATATGCCGTCCGGAATTTCCATGTAGACCTCATCATGCAAAATTCCATTTAGAAAAGCATTTTTGTTATCGATTTGAGAAATAATATAACCATGATTATTACAATATGACAAAAGTGCACTGAGAGTACTCATCTTTGCTACCGGAGCATAAAGTTCCTTAAAATCGAATTCCTTCTTAGCCTCAAATCCACAAGCGACTAAACGAGCTTTATATAACTTAATGCCATCGCTGTCTTCCTTTACTTTAAACAACCATCCACTACTGATGGGCTTTGAGGTGTGAGGACGGTCTGTCAGAGTCCAAGTATTGTTTGCGTGAAGCGCGTCCAATTCCTTGGCTATGGCAACCTCCCATTCAGACTTATGTTCTGAAGCAATAGCTTCTTGAAAGTTCATAGGAAACTCGTTAAAAACTGAGTAAGTGTAATGACAAAGGTCATTGTCACTTAACTCATCAATAACAATATTATCTATATTTTCTATGTCATAAGGACTTACGTTATTTTTATTTACGTTATTTGCATTCGAGATACCATTTACATTAGATCCTGAAGTGCTTGTAGACGCAACCTGTTCCCTATTTTCCGAATTTTTATTTAAATTTTTCATAAATTTGGTCTTGTCAAAGGTCACGTCTCTAGCTACGACCAATTCATCAGAGTTAGTATTTAACAACCGATACCACTCAGGATTATATCCAACGAATACCAGGGAGCAAGTTTTAGAATCAAATTTATCTTTCCTTTTCTCTTTAGGAATTAAAGCGTATGCGTCATAACCAAAAATCCTAACGTTTGACAGATCAACCTCTTTGTTATACCAAAGCTTCGCCGGGAATTGACACCTGTAATTGAAGGTTTGATTATATAAGTATGTAGAACATAGAACAGCCTCGGACCAATATTTGTTATGCATCTTTGCATGCAACAGCACCGTGCGAGCCTTTTCAACTAATGTACAATTGAAATGCTCAGCACGTCCATTCATTTGCGGACAGAAAGGTACCGTGTTACCAATAACAATTCCATTCAATTTGCATTGTGTTTTAAGTCTCACATTCTTGTACTCCGTTCCATTATCACAGCGAATTTTGCCGATACCACGACCAAACATGTTTTTAACTCTAGCCTCATAATCGAGGAAGTACTCAAACACCTGGTCTTTTGTTTCTAATAAATAAATTGTAGCGAATGCTGTGAAATCATCAATAAATGTTAATATAAATCGTTTTCCATCATAACTGGTGGTCTGCATGGGTCCGACTAAATCGGTATGCACAAGTTCGAGTGGACGAGAGGTGTGGTGTTGTGATGGACTGTGAGGCAGATTAGATTGTTTACCTTCAACACAAGACCTGCAAAATTCTACGTTATTATAATTAAAATCTTGTATGAAACGGGTGTTTGACATTTTCTTCATAATCGTGAAGTTTGGATGCCCCAACCGTGCATGCCAAAAATTTACATCGCCATTTGATTCATTAATATGTACGTTCGTAGTTAAATGATGTAGACGAAACTGATTTTAATTTGACAAGTTTAATAGCAGAACAAATTTATCACTGCAAGAAATTTTAAACAGATGACAAATTAAATCAGATTTTCGAAAATGAAAACCACGAACAACGAAAGTAAAACTGCACAGCAGAAAAATTTACAACAGAAGTGTCATGTATGAATGTCGAAAAACGAACCATAAACTGCACAAGCAGAAGTTTAAATTGTAACAAAAAATCGAGAGAGAAATGTAACCAGACTAAGTGTGCACAACAAAGAGAATATGAGATAAGCAGGTGATTAAATCGGCAGGTTGAAAGGAGTATGAGTACCGATACAGAAAAGATAAAACAGCTGTAATTTAAAAGTTACACTCGTAACTTTACATCCCCACACCCAGACTAAAGCCTAAGGCTCCTCTACTTGAAACGGATACATTTTTGAGACATGAAAAATATTAGACTCCTGTTTCTGAAAGCCAGCATCCACCTCAAATAGGGCACCTGAGAGTTGTTTTAAAATTTTATACGGACCAGTTTGAATTTCGTCCAATTTATTACGATTTAAAGAGTTGCCATGAAGTACGCATACGAGTTGACCTACTTTGAAATTTGGCTCCTTTTTGTTACGGTCAAATCTGCTTTTGTTTGCCAAATGATTTTTCTGAGAGTTTTGAAAAGCTAATTTTCGGTCCTTTTCTAAATCAAAATTGTCAAACAGAAGGTTCCTCAAAAGAGGGGGTTTGACTCCATTCAAAAGGTAATTTGGAGAATATTTTGTCACAGAATGAACTGTGTCATTATATTCTTGAACGCATTCTTCGAAAAGTTTGGGCCATGGCCTCTTTTTATTAATTTCACTTTCATTTACTTTACATCTTAATTTATTTACCAAAGTTTGGTTAAGGCGTTCATTTAACGCGTTAGAGAATGGACAATCTACTGCAGTGAAATATAATTTTACATTTTTTTCTTGTAAAAATTTTTTGAAGATTCCGGAGTTTAAACCTGCATTTTGATCTGCGAGTAGATGATTTACGTTATGTCCATCCCTAAATACTAAATTCAATAAATTCACAAAATCAGTAGCCTTCTGATGTTTTGATGTGATTGCATAAGCAAACCGAGAAAAATGATCTACCAGAAGGTGGATATCCACTGACATATATTCAAATGGCTTTGTGGCCGGTCCCAAGTGAGACATTGGCCCAAATGTCGGCGAAAGACGAGTCTTATTTTTAATACACACTGAGCATTTTTTTGTAAAATTTTGAATAAATTTACGGAAATTTACGTTATAGAAATATGGCAGTAAAGTTAGCTCAATTTGCTTTACGCCAATATGGCCAAAGCGAAAGTGGGCCTTTTTTATAAGTTCTTTGGTGAATTCATCAGAAATGAATTTTTTATTTTCTTTATGATTGGTAAATAGGAGGTTATTTTTACCATTCATTACGTTAATTTTTTTGTTAATTCTGTCCAAAGCTACAGACTTTTGATCAATTAAAAGATCCTCCATTTGTAAAATATTAACTACTTTTAACTCTGAAAAAGCTTCATGAGATTCGAGTACTGGATTTTGCGATAAACAATCTGCTTCCAAATTAATTTTTCCTGGCTGATACGTTATTTTAAAATTAAAATGAGATATCGACAAAATTAATTCCCTTAACTCATCATCGAACTGTGTGTTTATTTTAATATTTTCAAGAGGTTTATGATTTGTGATAATTTCAAAATTTATGCCTTGTAGTTGATATCTCCAATAATTTAGAGCCTCCTTGATAGCCAGATGTTCAAGGAATAAGGATTTTTACTTTTTTTGATAAACATTTAATTTTTTTGAGAAATAAGCCACAGGCTTAAAGGTACCATCTTCCTGCTTTTGTTTCAAAACTGCACCAATGCCTTCCAAACTAGCGTCTGTGTAGACTTTAGTTTCCCTATTTGGGTTAAAAATGGCCAGACATGGTTCGTTACATAAGCATTCTTTAACAAAATCAAAGCTTTTTTGACATTTATCATTCCATCGAAAAGGTACATTTTTCTTCAAGAGATTATGCAAAGGTGCTAGTACCATAGCAGAGTTTGGAATATAGGAATGGTAAAAATTTACTTTCCCTAAAAATTGACGGATATTTTTTTGATTCCTGGGAACAGGAAACTCACAAACCGGGAGTACATTGTCAAAAAGTGGACGGGTGAGATTATTCTCAATTTCTTGACCTAGATATTTGACTCTGTTTTTTGCAAAGTTGCACTTGCTAATGCTAAGCCGAAATCCTTCTTTAAAAACAGCGTCCATAATTCTTTCTAAATGTAGCAAGTGTTCATTAAAAGATTTAGAAAATACCAAAATGTCATCTATGTAATTAACAGAAAAGCTATCTAGGTCATTTCTTTTAAGTACGTTACGTAGAATTCTTTGAAAAATTGCTGGAGATGTTTTTAACCCAAATGGAAGACATTTCCAGTCATAGTGCCCTGTCTGAGTTACAAAAGAAGTTTTGTACCGATCTTTCTGCCTAAGTGGTACCGACCAAAAAGCACTATTAATGTCAAGTACAGAAAACCATTGACAATCTCTGGCTTTAACTATCAGGTCCCCTATAAGAGGAAATGGCTTACTTTCAGTAACAACAAGTTTATTCAAAGTAGAGTAGTCAATACATAGCCTATCATTTTTCTGGGTGCTGTCTGCTTGTTTCTTAACTGTGAGGGTGACAGGTGCTGCAAAAGGTGAAGTAGACTCCTCAATTAATCCAGCCTTAAAAAGAGCTGTAACCTGATCTTTTATCTCTTTCTGATCGACTATGTTACACCTGTAACGCTTTCTGTATACATATTTATGCTCGCTAAGTTTCACAGCAGCTTCATGAGACGTAACCCTACCCACATCAAATTTGTCCTTTGCAAAAGCAAAGTTAAACCTGCGTATGACATCAGCTACTTAACGTTGTTTTTCAGCACCCAGATGATTTAAGTTTGCCACAAATTCAATAGAATTAATACAAGCAACATTACTATTTCTCTTTACTTTAATTTTCCCTATTTTCTGAGAAATTACCAAGTTTTCGTCTTGGCACAATTTAAATGCACGAATCAAGTTCAAGCCTATAATAAATTCATGATTGTTATCCGGACTATCCAAAACAAAGACATAAACAAATTTTGTAATATTAAAAATTTTAACTTGGACTTGAGCAATTCCCAAAATCTTGCCATGTCCACTGACCATTTTAAAGTTTGCGTTAGAAAGTCTTAAAAATTTAACATTTAATTTTTCCAAAATTTTTGTATGTACAGCTGAAATATTCGAACCACTGTCATAAGTTCCAGAACAATTCAGCTTACCATTTATGTTAATGTCGACTTTGATCAGTGGTGGCACTATTAGTTTTTTTGAACATCTTTCTCGGAAGAAGAAGGATCAAATTCTAAATTGTTGACAGATTTCTGTTGGGATTCCTGTTTGTCTTTGAACCAGCGATTAGATTCTGGGTGGAGCCGATTAGGAAATCCCTTTTTGGCACATAAAGAGCAAGATTTTACGTTATTCGAATTATTAAAATTGCTAGAAATATTGTTCCTTCCTGAGTTTACATTATTGTTAAAATTACTTTTACTTTCATTACCAAAATGATGGAAGGAAGAAGGTGAAGACTGTTTATTTTTATTCAGTTTAACTTTATCACCAGAAGATTTCTCCTCACCTTCGTATTTTTTTAATTTTTCTTTTAAAATTTGTAAAATGTTGTTCTTGTTTAATGAGTTAACAATATGAGAAGGCAAACCATAAACGATTAAGTCTAAAATAACTGACCTTGAAAAACCACGATTGACCTCGATTAGCAATTTCTCCTTATTAATTGCATAATCAACATACGAGCCTCCTAGATACTTATAACCAATGGCTGAGCAGACTGGTCTGAAAGATAAGTCACCAAAATTTGACACCAATTCTTAACGCCACAAAAGCCATTCTGCATCCGAAGGCAAATTTTCTAGGGTAACGATGAACCAATTGTTCAGAGATGGATCTAGACACGACTTCAGGACCTCAATTTGACAACGACCTTCCAACTTGAATCGAAGCAATTCTTTCTCAAACCGGTTACACCAAGACTCGACGTTTTTATTCTTTGGATTAAATTTTTCCAGCAAAATATGATGCAGAATCTCCTTCATAGACTCTTCTTTTGGACTGGACAATTTCTCGAGACACGCGACCATGGAATCCATAGTAGGAGAGGGAGACTCAGTAGCAGGTGAACGAGACGAAGTGACTTCAACTTCACCCAAAACATAGTCCCCAAACACAAAATTCTCATCTGTATCGACATAAAGCTTATAGACATCAGGGAGAGTTATGTTCACATTTCGAAAACTGCCCCTAGTCTTCAGGGAACTTACTGCAGACTTAAGCACAGGAATTTTCATCAGGTCAGCATGAGCAGTAAGTTGCTGCAACTCAGCAGGAAACCCGAACCAGGATGAAGAATCAAAGAAACAAACACGATGAATCAGAGTGAAATTGGTATTGTTGTCAGCACTGGAAGCTACCACGACATGAAATTGCAATTTTTGGGGTTCCACAATTGCACAAAGTTAAAAATTTTCGAGGAACACGTCACACAACGAATTAAAGTTCTCGAAACAACAAAATAAAACGAAAATCTGATTTGTAAGTTCGTAATTAAATGATGTAGACGAAACTGATTTTAATTTGACAAGTTTAATAGCAGAACGAATTTATCACTGCAAGAAATTTTAAACAGATGACAAATTAAATCAGATTTTCGAAAATGAAAACCACGAACAACGAAAGTAAAACTGCACAGCAGAAAAATTTACAACAGAAGTGTCATGTATGAATGTCGAAAAACGAATCATAAACTGCACAAGCAGAAGTTTAAATTGTAACAAAAAATCGAGAGAGAAATGTAACCAGACTAAGTGTGCACAACAAAGAGAATATGAGATAAGCAGGTGATTAAATCGACAGGTTGAAAGGAGCATGAGTACCGATACAGAAAAGATAAAACAGCTGTAATTTAAAAGTTACACTCGTAACTTTACAAATATATGATTTTGAATAATTTTTCAAAAAGAAACGAACATTATACAATTGTTGATCGAGCGATTTACTATAATTTATCAGCTCACCAGTTTCTGCTCGAATTAGCTGTGCATTTCCGTTAGTATCAAAATTGACATTAATCCCTGCCTGAGTGAGCTTACGAATTGACAAAAGGTTGGTGGGAAATTCTTCAGAGAAAAAGACATTATTAATTATGCATTTTTCACCCATTTTGGACCAACAAACAATCGTGCCCACCTTAGTGGCATACACATAAACATCTCTTTTATAAATTTTAATTTGAATTGGATTTTTTAATGTTATGCTCTTAGTAAACAGTCCAGCGTCATTTACGTTATGATTTGTGGCTCCAGAATCTAATTTAAACCACACCTCTTTACCACTGACTGATGTATCAGACGAATCGGATGAACACATAAACGATGAGCACCTATCTGTAGCTCCTAAATTACTATTACAATTGTTATTACTACTATTATTGGTCGATGACCCAGCATTACCATCAACACAATTTGAATTTTCAGATAAATTAGCCCTATTAACATTAACGTGACAATTTCTGGCTATGTGGCCAAAACGATTACATTTATGACATTTTATTCTTGAATTTCCGTAATTGTAATTATTACTAGAATAATTTGCCTTCAGTCGGCAGTCACGACTAATGTGACCTGGTTTACCACAGTTATAACACTTAAAATTACGATTGGAAGCATAATTATTAACATGATTTGATTGACTATTACCTGATTGGTGATTACCATCTCGTTGACCATTATATTGATCATTACCATCACGACTTTGACGACCATTGCCATTGAAACGATGACCAGAACCACTTGACTGATGACCATTACCATTATGTTGATAACCATTGCCATTTAAGTGACCAGCTACCATCGCTGACTGTGAATCATTGACTTTTAATGTTACGGACAAACTTTTCTGCTTCGCATACTCATTTAGGAGTTTCAGATTCATGTCCTCCAACTTGGGATTGTTTTCATTTTCTAAAGTAGCAACAACGGTGTTATATGATGGCGGAAGTGACATGAGAAGTTGTTCCACTACATCAGGAACTTCGAGAAGAATGTCAGTGGACTTCATTTTCACGATGAGCTCCTCGAAACAGCGTAGATGATCTTCAAGATTTCCACCCTCTTTCAGACGCAAATTGGACCATTCTCGTTTCAACATGATGCGACTAGCGGTACCAGACCTTTGATAAACACGATCGAGTTTCTCAATGACTTCATATGGGTCAGTGACATCTTGAGCATATGAGAGATGAGAGTCTGCGATAAAACGAACCATTAATGATAAACATCTTGTGAGAAATAATGATATTAAATGTATAATTCATAACGACAATGACTCTGATTTTTTTGACTCTCGTTCACCATCTGTAACAATTCTTTTTATCCGTGATATATCTTGAAACTTAACCTAAATTATATTTGTATTTTTGTGCTATCGTCATTCGTGATATTGCTGAAGACTGTCAACTGTCTTAGATATAATAATATATATTAGATCTCGTTTTTACATATGTCTGATTTATTTCAAGTTTGTCTTTTATTCTGATTCGTATTTGGTGTTCATCTTGATTCATCGGAATCGTGTGTGTGACTCAGTTATGAGTAATTAAGTTTGATAATCTCACAGGTTATGGGCCCAGCACGTCAGTTGCTCATAACTAGAAGCAGACCATGCGGTTCCCATTGTTCAACTGAAGCAGAGTTCGACAGCAATTAGTTGCCCGGTAATTGTTCATGTTATTTTACTAATTTGTGTATGCATAAATGCTATACAGGCCAGAAATTTGCTGCTTCCATCACTCTTAAATTGCTTGCTCGCTGTGGCTTTGTGCCTGAAACGTAATTTTTCATTGCTGATTTATTGTTACTGTGCAACTGTGATATTCTCGCGAGATGGATGGTGAAAGAAAATGGAACATAGAACCATTCAACGGCAAAAATGGTAGGACATGGAAATTCCGGATCGATCTTCTACTACGTAAGGAATCTCTATTTGATATTGTTCATAGTGCTGTTCCGTCTGGTCGTAGTCGTAATGATGCCTGGGAGGTTAAAAATGTTAAGGCCATGTTCTTCATTTCTAATTATGTTGACGATCATTTTATTGAGATCATACAGACGTACGATATGGCAAATGCAATGTACAAGGCCTTAACAAATTTGTCTGGCGCTGAAAACGATCAAACTCTTGTTCACTTGCGATCTAAACTCTACTCAAAACGCTTTATCATGGGTGCTGATTTGCAGAAATATCTCCTAAAATTTTGTGCTGAGTGTCGGCGGATTGCTGAATTGGGTGATATGTCTATGATAAAACAATTCATTTTGGTGTTGCTGAGATCATTACCAGCTGATTACCATCCTGTTAAAATTGTTTTAGAGGATGCCAAAAATGTATCATGGGATTTCGTCTTTGGTAAATTAATTAATTTTCAATGTGAATTAAATCTTGATAAACCATCACTCAAACATGTATCATCACCAAATCAAAACCCTTCTTCGGAAATTGTTTCTGCTGAAGAGAATGCTTTTGGTCTTAATAGGCAGTGCAATTATCATAATAATAATTTTAATAATTTTAATTCAAACCTTCGTGGTAATCATCGAGGCAATTTCAACGGTTGTAATTTCAGAAGCCGTGACTTGAGTAACAGTGATAGTAGGAATAGTACATCGAACGGAAATGGTAGTCAGGATAGTATGTATGATACAGGATCATTAGTTAATGGTTATAAGAATAATAATAGTAATAATGTTGACAGTAATAATGGAAACTCTAATACATATCGTAGTAATTATAATGTTCGATGCCACTTTTGCAAAAAGTTAGGTCATATGTCCCGGAACTGTTACTCAAAGAATAATAGTGGATCTGGAAATCTTAATCGATCCAAAGTTAACAATAATTCTAACAGGAACTCTCAGTCTTATAATGTCTCGCCTGATGATAATGATGGTTTGAATAATGATGTGTCTCATGAAAGTTCTGAGACTGGTTATAATTTCTCTTTAAATACTGATAGTTCTGTCATGATGTGTGGAAATCTGAAATCACTTCGTGTTTCATTTGTATTGGATTCTGGTTGTACCACTCATATTGTCAATGATATGTCACTTTTCTCTGAAGTTATTGAATTAAATAACCCTATGCCTGTAATGGTTGCCAAGAAAGGTGTATCTCTGATGATTTTGGCTATAGGTACTGTTAAATTAAAAACTCTTTCTGGCACTGAGATAAACTTACATAATGTACGATATGCAATGGATCTACCAACCAATTTATTATCGGTAAAACTGTTAGCCCAGTCTGGTTGTTTTACGATTTTTAAAGAGGATTTGGTAGACATAAAAATAAATAATAAAGTAATAATGACAGGGAAAAGTACTCCTTCTGATTTATATAAAATAGAATTTTACCGTAATGTAATAGAAACATGTAATTTAACCAAAAATAGAAACAAAACAAAGATGGAGTTGTGGCACAAACGTCTTGCTCATTTAAATCTTAATGATGTAAAATTAATGTCAAACAAAGGTCTAAAACCCAAAATTGAGTCTCATGAGCGATTGTTGTGTGAGCCCTGTGTCATGGGGAAACAACATCGCAAAAATTTTGAAAGCCACGATAAAAACAGTAGGAGGCCACTGGATCTCATCCATACTGATCTATGTGGACCAATTAATCCTGTGTCATATAATAATAAGAAATATTTTTTAACTTTCATTGACGACTTGACAAATTTCACATTTGTTTATATGTTAAATAATAAAACAGAAGTATTAGGGAAATTCAGAGAATATAGTGAATTAGTAACAAATAAATTCAATATGAATATTAAACGTTTGAGGTGTGACCGGGGCACTGAATATTTAAATGTAAATTTTCGTGAATTTTGTGTCGAAAAAGGGATTCAATTGGAACCCACAGTAGGCCACTGCCCTCAGCAGAATGGTAAAGCAGAGAGAATGAATCGCACGCTGTGTGAACGTGCTAGGACTCTAATATATGAAAGCAGTCTGGACAAAATTTATTGGAACGAAGCTGTAATGTGCTCAGCTTTTATAATTAATAGATGCCCTACTCTAAAAGATTTTGTTCCATATGAAAGATGGCATCGCACAAAATTCGATTATAATAAATTAAAAAAGTTTGGCTGCGACGCTTACATGTTAAACTACTCGCACAATTCTAGTAAATTTGATCCTAAAAGTTTGAAATTAAAAATGATAGGCTACGCTCCGGCCGGTTATAAGTTATTGGACGAGGCTAAATAGAAATTGCATCTTTCTAGAGATGTTGAATTCTTTGAAGATAGTATTAATAATAATAAAACTAAATATAATAAAAATGACATAATTATGAGAGAGGTTGATAGTACTAATGTGGAGAATATAGAAGTAGATGGAGACATAAATGTTCCATCATGTAGTAATAATGTGTTCAATTTTGATTATGAGGATGTAATTCACACTTGTTATAATATTGCTATTCAAACTGAAAGTGATTGTCCGGCAACATTCAAGGATGCGCTGAAATCTCCGAATGCAAATCTGTGGAAGAAGGCTATTGAAGATGAACGATACTTGGAAGGTTGTGAGACAACCAATTACAGATCCGACAATCACATGCAGGTGGTTATTTACTAAGAAATATGATTCTTTGGGAAATGTACTATATAAAGCCCGACTTGTTGCGAGGGGTTTCCAGCAACGAAGGGGATTTAATTTTGAGAACATTTATGCACCTGTTGCCAAATTGTCCACAGTACGAACCCTCCTAGCCATTAGTAATCGTTATAAATTTTTCATTCAACAAATCGATATCTGTAGTGCCTTTTTAAATGGAAAAGTGACTGAAAACAATTACGTAGAAATTCCTGAAGGTATCGAAAATTCTTGTGACCAAAATAATAATGTACTTAAATTAAATAGATCCATATATGGGTTAAAACAGTCACCCAAAATCTGGAACACTATGTTCCACAAATTTCTGTTAACATTAAATTTTGTACCAGGCAAAGCTGATGATTACTTATATATATATCAGGATAGATCGAATATTTTATACTTAATAACGTATGTAGATGATATAATCATCAGCTCAAACAATAATAATTTAATAAAATATTTTAAAAATAAAATTAATCAAAAATTCAAAAGTAAAGACCTGGAGAAGTAAATAAATATCTTGGAATTAACGTAAAGTATGATCGTGAGAAAGGTACTTTAAATCTAAATCAAAAATCCTTAATTGAATCTGTCTCAAAAAGATTTGGTGTTACAAATTGCCAACCAACCTATTCTCCGATTGAGCCGAAGCTCCAGTTAGAAAGGGATTTAAATCGTATGGATCACACTTTGAATAACAAATATCAGCAATTACTTGGATGCCTCATGTACATCATGTTGGGGTCTCGCCCAGATATCTGTTTTTCAATATCATACTTTAGCCAATACCAGAGCGCAGCCTCAAATGAGCACTTTAAATACTTATTAAGAGTTTTGAAATATCTAAATACAACTAAAGACTTTGAAATAAAATATAACCGACAGTTTAATAATAAATATATTTTAGAATTGTATTCTGATGCTGATTAGACAAATTGTGCTTCCACTCGTAGGTCGTTTTCCAGTTTTTGTGTTTGAATTTATGGATGCTTGTTTTCATGGTCTAGTAGGAAGCAACCCACAGTTGCACTCTCAAGTACTGAAAGTGAGTTGATTGCCTTGTGCGAATCCACTTCCGAAGGACTTTGGTTTAAAAATTTATTAAATGACTTTCGGCTTAACCAAGACTTCAAATCTGTGATTTTCGAAGACAATCAAAGTTGTCTCTGTCTCATCAAATCTGGAAAGTGGAATTCACGTAGATCTAAACACATAGACACAAAATATAGATTTATATGTATGCATGTTGACAAGTCTTTTGACTATATTTATATTCCAACTAATTCTCAGCTGGGTGACCTCTTCACGAAGGGTCTTCCTGTTCCAGCCTTTAGGAAATTTGTAAACTTATTGAATATTATGTGATGTAACCTAAATGTGACATGGAATTAATTAATGGTGATTTATGTTTAATACTTTTATTTGTGATTTATATATGTGTAAGAATGACGGGGCATTCTTGAGTAATTTAGACGCGAAACAACCTGCCGTTTTGCGCACAGTATATCAATTATAGTCGTATATATCATCGTTTAAGCTTATAAGACTACTCTGTCTGTCGTAACATGTTTAATTTGTCATCGATGTAGTACCGCTGATCTATCGTTTACTTCAATACTGTTTGTACGATCAAATTCATTCCTTCGTTTAGTCTCTACCGAGACGCATCTCTCGTATATTATAATAACGTCGATTAATGTCTTCGTGTAAATTTCGTTATTAAATAAAAAAAGAAACGCAATTTCCTACTTAATTCGACGTTTATTGCCGATCTCCTGGGGGAGATCTTATATATGTTTATCTTTGACAAGCTGTGATTATGCAAAACTGTGATATCTTTAATTATTTTTATTTAATTTTTACATTTTTTCAAATCATCTCTGATTTGAGGGGGGTCTGTGAGAAATAATGATATTAAATGTATAATTTGTTCACGACAATGACTCCGATTCTTTTGACTCTTGTTCATCATCTGTAACGATTCTTTTTATCCGTGATATATCTTGGAACTTGACCTAAATTATATTTGTATTTTTGTGCTATTGTCATTCGTGATATTGCTGAAGACTGTCAACTGTCTTAGATATAATAATATATATTCGATCTCGTTTTTACATATGTCTGATTTATTTCAAGTTTGTCTTTTATTCTGATTCCTATTTGGTGTTCATCTTGATTCATCGGAATCCTGTGTGTGACTCAGTTATGAGTAATTAAGTTTGATAATCTCACACATCTATCAGCTTTCTTATGGTAATCACTGTTAGTAGTTCCTGCAGTTTCTCGGGTCAGCAAATCAGCCAATCCTTCTCCTCTGATTGTCATAAACAGACAAAAACGCCAAGGATCGTAATTGGTACCATTAAATCGGCCAAGACTGTGACTTTTCTCAATTGCATCGAGTTTAGTGTAAAACGGAGTTTTGTGATCTATATTAGGCTAATATTGCCAATTAAATCCGAAAAAAAAAATGAACTAACACATCATGTGCGAAAACAATAGGAACCGGTCCTTGAACAAACTTGTCTTATGTACGTACATCGATCACAGGAACTAGGAACACAAAAATAAATGAAACTTAAAACAAATGACTAGATAGAATTACATATATCACAGTGAAAGCGTGCTGCTGGGCCCATAACCTATTGAATTTGTCTCACTATTTGAAAAAAATTTGTATTAAAAAACGAAGTTTTAGTTTCATCACTTTATTATGTATCGCCATATTAGGCGTTCAGTTGAGGACAAATTTCAAATTCACAAGTGTATATTCAACTAAATAATGAGCTGCACATCGTGTGATAATAATCGAACTTAAGTAAATCTAGAGGTACAGGTGGTGACAATGATTAGGTACAACTAGTAAGACGGGTATAATCGACGGACATTAAATCTTCATGAAATTAACAGTTGGTAATACTGAAATGGGTGCGCAGGTTTGCCACATGGAAGTGTATACCAACAACATGTTTTGCTTTCTAAAAAATCTAGTTAGAGGAACAAATCGCAATGTGTATTTGTTTATAAACACTGGCGTACAAATTACTCCATTCTGAAGAACCTGATTATTCTGATTGGTCAATGTCGATCGATGTAGGGGTAATTTGTACGCCAGTGTATGAGTGCTCAGTGTAGATGTTAAGAAAGTCGATCACATTGTAAAATAGCAGCATGTCGTCTCCATCATATATATATCCTCCAAGATTAGCTACAAAAATATACACTTCAGTATTTGGGCCCAGATTCACAAATGTCACTTTAAGCTCTTTTCACTCAAACTTCACTTTAAAAAAGTTTTTGCATAATTTTGCGCTTAAAAGTGCGGGAAAATTGTATCTCTTATGAGAGTTCTAATATAAAAATAAAATGTTACCACACTCTTTAAATACAAAATTGTGCCAAGTCATTTTTAAGTGAAGTTTAAGTGAAAGGAGGTTAAAGTGACGTTTGTGAATATGGGCCTTGGTGCAACCATCATGTCAAGTGGCGTTTTTTTTGTACATAAAGGTAACATGGAGGGTAACACAGGACAGAAAATGTGACACTTGCTCGTTGAGTTAGAGCCTTATATACACAAGTATGGCAATACGCCATTTTGTGTCCTCAGTTCAATTTGTTGGAGTAGTCCATTTAACTCTTAAACATCTCGCACACTATTTGGTAACATTGAACACACTTTGTATGACACTTTTATATTTCATTATTATACACACTGTTACGATTAAGTGGGGACTCTCGTTTTAGACCCTTGCCATTACTTATGTTTGTCTTTGTCTTTCATTCGTCTATTAAATTTCGTTACAGTGAATTCGTTCTTTTTCATTTTACAAAGAATTACGATCCAAGGTTAATCCACCTCCTCACATGTTAGTAGAATGCAGTTTTTTCCTTCGACCATATATATAATGGACTGCGCATACTGATAAAATTAACATTGGCTTATATGGAGACACCATGAAGGCGTACATTTCATTCAAAAATATTGTTTTTTCAGGATTTATCCAATATTATAGGTCAATTGATTAAATAATTTTGCACTTCATTTTACAAAATTAAAGTGTTTTTAAAATTAAATAGCGTCATTATTATTCCTTTTTAATATTTTCATTTTAGTTTTTGGTGGAGTAAAATAATGAATAGCTTTGTAAGTTAATTTCATGATTTTTGTAAATTATTTTTCAACTTAAATAGCTTATTCAATACTACAAAATGCACTTCTTATTCTTTTCTCAGAAATGTGCAAATTGTTCCAAAACACTAAAAACTCGACAAAGGATGATCAAACATGTTACAATCTCAAAGAACTGTAGGGAAGATGATTCTTCACGAAAAGTTAATCTTGGAAGTATTATTAACTACCAATAGTTGACATTAATTTTGTAATTCCTGATTGAATCCACTACCTGCTGACAGAATATTTTTGATATTAGTAAGTTGTGCATTTTAATTTTTTTGGTTCAATACTTATAGATATATCAGTGCAGTTACTGTGATAATAAGTTTTCTGGTTCATCAGGGCTGTTTTATCACGTGAATAAAATTCATGCTGATGTTCTTCAAACATCTGGTTCTCTAATAGTAAGTTTCTAGCATATCAATTTTTTTGCCATTACAATTCAAGGATTAAAGGTGTTTGAATGCGTGACTTGACTTGTTTACTAAACAGAAATGCCAGGATTGTGGTAGAGAATTTTCTTCATATTCAATATTCCAGCGTTATACTAAACAACTTCATAATATCTCAGAGGTAAGTTCAATATTGAATTGAGAACTCCTACTTAGCTCATTAATTTCCATGAAATATATTCAATTATTTTCAGGGTCATAAAGCGGTGCAATGTCGCTTTTGTCCATCTGTATTCTCCACCAGATCAGGCCGTGCAAATCATTTTAAAAAAGTGCATTCAAATCAACAAAAGAATTCAAGCGATCATCAACGTCAATTATACCCAAGTCATAGTTGGCAACTTGTATTTTTTAAAACATCAGCTGCCAACAAAAATACACGCAGCTTAATATAATATACTAGTTGACTCATCGCGTGTTGCTGCGATCTCTAAAGATTCATTCTCTTCAGTAATTTATTGTATTACAAATTCTTTTCGATTTGTCACTGAATCCTGATTAAATTAACGGTGACGAATTGAAGAGAATTCGTAGATGAATTCTCTTTGATTCGTCGCTGAATCCTCATTAATTTATCGGCGACGAATCGAAGAAAATTCATAGGTGAATTCTCTTTGATTTGTCGCTGAATCCTCATTAATTTATCGACGACGAATCCAAGAAAATTCGTAGGTGAATTCTCTTTGATTTGTCGCTGAATCCTCCTTAATTTATCGGCGACGAATCGAAGAAAATTTGTAGGCGAATTCTCTTTGATTTGTCGCTGAATCCGCATTAATTTATCGACAACGAATAGAAGAAAATTTGTAGGTGAATTCTCTTTGATTCGTCGCTGAATCCTCATTAATTTATCGGCGACGAATCGAAGAAAATTTGTAGGTGAATTCTCTTCGATTCGTGGCTGAATTCTCATTAATTTATCAGCGAACAATTGAAGAAAATTTGTAAATGAATTCTCTTCGATTCGTCGCTGAATCCTGACTAATTTAACAGTGACGAATCGAAGAGAATTTGTAGATGAATTCTCTTTGATTCGTCGCTGAATCCTGATAAATTTAACGGCGACGAATCTAAGAGAATTTGCAGATAAATGGAACTTATTAATGAAGTAACCATATTTCATAAGTGACACCTTCCAAAATAATAAAATTATAATAATAAATTTGAATATTCGTGAGCATTTCAATAAGTTTAAATATAAATAGATTATACTTTTCAACTTTCTGTTTTTGCTTACTCTTTAGAACTGTGTATACTGTCAAAAGGCTTTTAAAACAAAATCATATCGTACAAAGCATGAAGCAAGATGCTTTTTGAATAAGAAAAGCCTACATAAAGGAAGTAATACACATCAAAAAGATGAAATTTGTGAAAAAAATTGTACCCCTTTAAGGGATAATATTGAAATTCAGGAAGAAACATGTAATCTTTGATAATTTTTATAAATTAACAAAACTTTTTAGTTCAGTACAATATTTCTTTTTAAACTGATACCATTTTTGTTGCAGCACATGAAAATAGAAATCCTGAAGATTGTCCAATAAATTTTCTATTAAATGGGCAAATTGTAACTGAAATCAACAATTCATCAGTTGTTTTGCAAGAGACCATATCAGATCAGGAAAATCAAAATAGTGGTAATTTTCATTGCTTCTTTTACTTACTTTTTTTTTTAATTTACATGTTTTTTGAGAATTTGATAAGTTAACACAAGTTTCCAGTTTAGTGGAATATTTTTTTAAAGTAACATTTTTGTTACAGCACATGAAAATGAAAATCCAGAAGATTTCCCAATGACTGTTTTATTAGAGGCCCAGACTGACAATGAATTGAACAATTCATCAGTTGTTTTGCAAGAAACTATATCAGGACAAGAAAATCAAAATAGTGGTGAGTTTTCATTGCTTTATTTTTATTTTTGGTATTTTTGAATAGATATATCTAACTGCAAAGATTTTGGGAATTTTGAGAATGAAGAATTATTATACTCATGGGTTGGTTGTGTGACCATTTGCAGCTCTACACAAGGAAAAAATTAAAAATTTTACAAATTTTTGGTGTAGATTAGAATTTAACTTTTTTTTTCTTGAATAATACAAATGGATGTAAAAATTTTGGATGATTTGCAATTTTTTCTACTTGTACCTGATTACTCCTGGGCAAGCAACTTATTAGCACCTGAAGATTGATTGTCCATTCACAGGGCACCATTTTCATTCTTTGAACGAATTAATTCATATGTACTATTATTGTACAATTATTATACCATGTTTTTGTGTGTATCTTAGGTAATGATATGAAGATGACCCCCTCACTACAACGTTATATCAGAAATCGAAAATATTTTATGCAGCTAAGAACACCGGATGTTTCTACACCATGTAGATCTAGACTTAACCTGCAGAATGGCAAATCAACAATTCAAGGGTATAAAAAGAAAATTATAGCATTGCAACAACAAGTTCGTCGACTGAAAGAAAAAGTTGTAACATTGCAAGATCTTATCCATCATTTAGAGAAGAAAAAAAAAATTTCGTCAACTCTGTCAGATAAATTTTTAGTTAGTATAAAAAAAATAAATTTATTAATGTAGATAATTCCTTTATGTGATGGATAATTGCTTTAGCCAATAATAATTTACAATTACATTTATTATATTTATTTACTTTGTTTTATTATTTTTTTTTAGACTGAACCACCATAGCCTACCATAATTTACAATTACATTTATTATATTTATCTACTCTGTTTTATAATTTTTTTTAGACTGAACTACCACAGCCTATCATAATTAAAAATTATATATATTATATTTTTCGACTTCATTTTATTATTTTTTTTTTTAGACTGAACTACCATAGCCTATCATAATTAAAAATTATATATATCATATGTTTCGATTTTGTTTTATTCTTTTTTTCAGACTGAACTACCCCCAAGCATGTTGAGCATAGCTCTTAGAGAAAAATCATCAAGGAAAGCTCTTTTCAACAAAGATGTGCGAAAATTTGCATTAACATTAAACTTTTACTCACCAAAAGCATACAAGTATGTTCGGAAAACTTTCAAATGGAGGCTGTAACAATAACCCCAACAGCCAGCAATTCAAAGCCATTTTCAAGAGGCTGTTGGTTCATCATGAATTACGAGTTCCAGAAGGAGCAAACTGTTGTGAATCTGACATCAAAATTTTAGATATACCATCAACATCTACAAAATCTGTTGATTCATTATTTTCCAGAGCAACACAACAGCAGCTAACTGACGACATTCTGAACAGTTGTACAGCTGACGATATTATTGATGAAGACTCGATTCAGGAAGAAGAACTGGATAGCTATTCCCAGGATATTGTAGCCTTCATTGCTGGATTCATCATTTGTAAGTTAGAGAATAAAAAACTGGCATCAAATGAGGCAGTTCAACGTTTAAAAGATCCATCAAACAGCTCGGACTTGATCAAACTAAAAAGTCGTGGTGGATTGAAAATCCCTTCAAGAATGATCACAGTTATATGTGAAGAAGCAGAGAAAAAAGTGCAGGCCAGATAATCAAATTTTCTTTGTCCGTCAAAAATTCCGTTGCTTGTTAACGAATTAATTTGCGAATTGGAGGAGGCTGGTATTGTCGAGTTACCAGATTCTCACTTAACAAAATTAATAATACAATTGTATTTCAAAGTCAGAATTAGAGCTTTGTGCAAAAAAGTGTCAACAGTTGACAAGAATATCCGTCACCATGCCACAAAAAGCATTATTTTTAATCATCTTTAAACTAATTACCTAAAAACTATTTGTCCTAGTTGAAGAAATAAATTTATTTTAAATAATAGGAAAACCTGATAGGTAAAAAATATATAGATTTCTCTTTATTTTCCATTGATTTCTTTTCATGTTATCAGGACCTTTACACCAATATGCTTCACGTATTTTGTTATAGTCTTGAATACTTTACTTACTATTATCCTAGTAATATTATACGTATGCCTACTTTTAATAGGTTGGATAGGAAATATATGAAAATTAAAGAAAATCCATTTTACTATTAGCCTATCCTTTTTTGGGATTTTCTTTCAGTAGGAGAATTTTTAAAATATCAACCAGTAATAGCGCACTTAGAAAATAAGTAAAACAAATTGTGAGCAAAGGAATTATTATATTTTGTTTCATTTGAGGTAGAAGAAACATGACAACTGCACACTCTCTTTTCAAATTGCCATCACATACTACAAGGTTCAAGCTGTACAAAATGTGTATGCTAAAATAAGCCATGGTGACAATGATGAATTCTTTCAAGTAAGAAACAAATATTTGTTTCATTTCCTGCTCAAAATACCGAGGCAACATTTTAACGAGATCACAAGCTGTTCTTCTTCACATGTCAACATCTGATCCTTCAATGTCTCGGCGAATATATTCGTCAGGGTTGTCTTCAAATAGTTCTTTATTCAATGCTATACAAAACTTTCGATTAATCATTCTGAACTTAAAGTCAACCAACGAACTATTGAAAAAATATATTTACTTTGAAACTGTATATTTGGGAATATTACTTTTTCACGAATACTATTCAGTACTGCTGGATCGGATAACAAAGGTTAATATGGTTTTCTATCAGCAACGGTCGACAAAAAAATTAAAGCACTCCTATCCAGCTGAAAACAATAAACGTTGCAGAAACAAACATAAAAAAATCGATCGAGGCTAAAATTGGTACAACTTACGATATCAAATTTTGGTTGAGGCGAGTGTCTCGCAGAAGGAACATTTTGTTTGCTTCTGACTTCATGATGTGTTCTTTCTCGTATTAATGGCATTAATTCGTCGACAAATCAAAGGGAATTCGTCGACGAATTAAGACAAATTCCCGTCGATTTGTCGACAAATTAACATTTATAAGTACACATGAATTAAAGGAAATTTGGGTGAATTTAATGGTCTTAATTCGTCGACGAATTCCCTTTGATTCGCCAACGAATTAATGCCAATAAATGCAAACAAATCGAATAGAATTCAATGACAAATTCTATTCGATTTGTTTGCATTTATCGGCGTTAATTCCCGTCGATTTGTCGACAAATTAACATTTATAAATACACATGAATTAAAGTGGATTTGGGTGAATTTAATGGCCTTGATTCGTCGACAAATTTCCTTTGATTCGTCAACGAATTAACGCCGATAAATGCAAATAAATCGAATAGAATTCAACAACAAATTCTATTCGATTTGTCAGAGAATTAATATTTATAAACACACATGAATTAAAGGGGATTTGGGTGCATTTAACGGCCTTAATTCGTCGACGAATAAATGCCATTAAATGCAAACAAATCGAGGAAAATTCATTGACAAATTCATGAAGTTAAATTACTCCAAAGGATTTATCTGTATAACAGTATCCCGGCAATCTTCGAGGCAAATAGTTGAATAGAAATTCCAGATGTCATCAACAAATCGAGGTGAGTGAGGGATGAATTCTTCATCATACCTCTGAGTGAACATAACTAGATTTTTGTAAATTTGGGAACACAGTTGTTCAATAACACCAACTTCTTCATCATCCTGTTTGGGTAAACAGAAAAACTAACATAAAATCTGCTAATGATAGAGGAAGAATAACGAACCCAATACTCACACTTGCAGTGACAAGAGCAACATAATTTCCAGTCAGTAAAACATGAAAGTTATTAATCCAGATAGTCATGTTATCTTCAAAAAACTCCGATAAATCCTAAGAAATTTATATTTGTGATACTTTTTAATGAAATACACGACAGATGAGAGATCATATTAAAATTTTTGTGTAATGTGTGAGAAACGAGGATAATCATACATTTCCTCCGAGGAATAAAATGACAGTTTAACAATTTATATTCACAAACTGTTAATATATAAACCCGGATTTATGACTGTTGATCTTCCAAAGTATTTTAGCCATAACTAAATTTATTTTAAAGAAGAAAACCTGGTTAAAAATATGTTCAATTTGAGAATTCTGATTTTTTAATATTATGAAAAGTGCAGTTTGATAAGAGATTAAATTTTTGAATGAAATGTACATTTCATTTGGTTGCCTTCAATATTTTATCAGTATGCGCAGTCCATTATATATATGGTCGAAGGTTTTTTCTTGTAAATTTTTTTTTCAAACTTAACTGTTTCTATTGATTGGATGCCAGTGAATTTTCAAGTTTTTATTAATGAATATTCGACGGGGAGTTGAATGATTCTGTGATTTGTTTTTTTTTGAATAATTTTCTTTCATATATTTGTTTGGAATTTTGAGTTTTCAGTCTTTTGAGCAGTTAAACTTGGTTCAAACTTGAAACGTGATCAAATTCCACTGATGATCATCGTGACGAGAGAAACCTGAAAACAAGTCGTATAAAAAACACCGATTAAGTCATCAAAATTTTAATTATTTAATTTTTCACACACAACTCTGATTTAGGCTGCTGATTCATCTGTAAACAAGGAAACTGCATTGTAGAATGATGAGAAATCCAATGACCAACTTCGAAGATTCAACGCATTGGTGATTTCTGAAACAAAGTAAAAAAATTCAACATCGTTATTTATCGTACTAAATTCAACGTAGAATTTCAACATTTGTACTTGGTGCCGCTGAAGATTTCCAATTTGGATGTAGAAACCTACAACAGAAACAAGTAAAAATTTAAAAGAAACTTTTGCTAACAACTCTTGTATTTCATTTGCATTTCATTATTTTGTATGTAAACTTTTAGGGGCAAAATCGATAATTTTCAAATATTTCATACTTAACAATTTAAAATTAATCAAAATCCAAAACTAAATAATCGTTTTTTTTTTCATTTTTTTAATATATTTTTGAAATAATCCTTCAATGAGATTTGAGGCAAATTGTAATACGAACATTTTAGGTTCGGTGATAATATTTGAAAATGATTTTGAAATATTATTTAATTATTTTGAGGGTAAAAGGATTCAGGATATCTCCATAGATGTAACAAGTTTCCCTTCCTTCCAGTCATTTTATAGTACTATTTCATTAGAGTCATTTTAATTACAATCTCTGGACTTATTAGTATCAAAAAAGGTAAAATAGTATCTAAATTCATTGAAATTTCCCCAAATTATTTTTCAAAACTAACTATTTCATCGCCTGAAAACTCAGAAAAGTTTAAAAAAATATACCTCTAAACTTAAAATCTCAAAAACAGAAACAAAAATTTCATATAAAAATGAAATTTTCATCATAAAAACGTAATTTTTTTTCTATCTTCTCATTTTTTCCCCTATTTTCTTCCCTTTTCCCAATTAAAGCCAGATCTAAACATAGAACCAAAATCATTGCCAAAACTTGTCAAATTCTGAAAGTCTTAACAAAGAAAATATTTCCCTGAATATTAATGCTCATTTTTCTTGTTTAACCAAACCTAAATATTCTATAATCATTTATTGAATTTTCATGCACATTCTCTTCTGTTATCCCAGTTTAAACTCAACGTTTCTTTTTCAAATAAAAATACAATAGAAAATCTTATTCCAGAATTTTCTGATCGATAAGAGTTTTTCAAACACAAATTCTTGGATTAATTCATTTATTTTTTTCTCTTTTCCTTACAAAATTTTTACTTTTTTAATTTATAAAATCAAAAACAATCATTGATTTGAAAAATATTTTACAAATTCAAGATTCAAAAATGACTCAAAATCTAAATTACAATTTATTACTAACACAATCAGTCCAAATTGAAGAAAAAGTGAAACAAATTAATGCACCATTAAGAAAAAATTTTTCAAGGAACAATTACTTAGATTGGAAATGATTAATGATTTCATTAATACGTGGTGCAGGGTATTATGACACTTGAATATTATAAAAAGAATTTTGATAAAATAGATTTTATTCAATCTGACACACACAAGGCATATTGTAAAAGACAGGATAATGCTAAAGCATTCATTTTGGAACAAATTTTGTACACAATTGCAAGAGAAATTAGAGAAAGAAAAACAGTAGATGAAATATTTATAAAACTAGATAGTATTTATGTAGTTAAAACAAAGGTTATGGGAAATACGGCAAAATCTAAATAACAACATTTTTGATACAAACAACAAGGGAATATAAGAATTTGTTTTAACAAAATGGGATATTTTAGTACAGGATGTTAGAGATACAGGAGAAGAGATAATTGAAAAATTAGAACTTAAAAACATTTTAATGGCATTAGGACACGAACAGGCAATTCCATTAATAAGATTTGAAAATTTAAAAGAAGAAGAAAGAACCCTTAATAATTTAAAAATAATATTAAAAGAAGATTTCGATCAAAAAATGAGAGATGTACAAATACTTTGTGAAAGTAGAAATTTTAATAATCAGAATTGAAATAATTACCAAAATTATAATTATAGGAATAATAATAATAATAATAATAATAATAATAATAATAATAATAATAATAATAATAATAATAATAATAATAATAATAATAATAATAATAATAATAATAATAATAATAATAATAATAATAATAATAATAATAATAATAATAATAATAATAATAATAATAATAATAATAATAATAATAATAATAATAATAATAATAATAATAATAATAATAATAATAATAATAATAATAATAATAATAATAATAATAATAATAATAATAATAATTAATTATCATAATTATCATAATTAAAATAGAAATAATAACCAATATTATAGACCATATCAAAATAGAAACTGAAACAATACCCCATTAATAATAATTATAATAATAATAGTTACCAAAATAATTACCAACAAATTCTTCAAATCAACAACCAGAATTGCTAAATGAAATTAGAAACACTAATATTAGATGTTTTCTATGCAACAGATCAGGTCATATGAAATCAAATTGCCCTGAAAACAATCAAACAACAAATTATAATACAAACGATAATAACAATAATACAAATAGAAATGAAAATAATAATAATGAATCAAATAATAATAATCAAAGTCAAAATATAAATAATAAAAAATCTTATAAACAACAAGAACCACCGATAAGAATAAGTTTTATAGTCAAAAGATTTCAAAATGACGATAGATGGTTAATAGATGAATTAACTAAAAAAAACAAAAACCAAATTACACTAAATTAAGTAAAAATATGTTACTGGATGGCGGATCAGAGGTTCATTTAACGTCAGATATTAATAAATTAAAGAATATACAAAAATTTATTCAGTCAATTAAATTAATGTGTGCCTTAAAAGGGGCATTTTTATATGCGACACATAAGGGAACAATGTCAATCTTAATTGAAAATAAACATAAAAAACAACAAATCATTGACTTATTAGATGTACATTTTGTATCTTAATTAAATTTTGATATATTGTCAGGAATAAGAGTAACAGAAACAGGAATTTTAAACATAGATCAAGGAAAAAACAGCAAACATTTATTTCAATGAAACAAATAAAATTTTAATATCAGTGATTAAAAATGATGGGGTTTTTGTAATAAATTATGAATTAGTAGAGGAAGAAATAGAGAAGATTTGTATGCCCTTTACTAAAGATGACAAATGGCTAGATTATGAAATAGAATTAGAATACTGAATTGTTAGATTATGAAATAGAAGAAAACATTGAACAAAATGAAAATATCCAAGATACAGATTGGAATGATTATGAAATATCATTAGATATTGAAGAAGAGGAATACTTATCTCAGGGGGGTGATACCCTAAAAATTTATGAAATAAATGAAAATAATGAATGTTTTTTAGATAATGAATTACCACAAAATAATATTGTAGTGGAGAATTTTCAAAATGAAAATATTCATACCAAAAATCCTCAAATACAAAATAATAATAATGAAAATCAAATAATATCTTTTACTAATTGTGGGTGTGCATATAGATGTATAAACAGCACCAAACAAATACCAATGAAGGTGTATACGTGTTCTATGATTGTAGGGTGTTTGAGCCTTGCTCAGTAAACAATTTGTTGGGATACGATTCCCTCACTACCTCACGAACACGTAACTGTACATTAATCAACACTGCATGTAACACATTATTACATTTATTTTTTCTACATGTGGCGACACTGATCGCCAACATAATATTCTTTCTGCCACTGCTCGACGGAGAATGTTCTCCGCTCGTCAGTCGTTGTACTAACGTTATCAATAAACCTTTTTTAAAGATGAACATCCGTACTTAATTTTCTTGGATGAAACGATCGAAACTCACCTCAACATGGTAGCCAGAGTTGCGTACCAACGAAAATAAGTGCGGAAATCAAAATATGTTCGTGTTAATCGTGTAATTTGTTAAATGTAAAAAAGTTTGTGTCTCACGCAAAGTGAAAAACTTAGTGCTGTGTGATACCGCCACGCAAAGTGGAAGGATAGTTAAAAGTTTGTGAATGCAAAGTTCGGTTCCAGTGATTAAAGTAATTATCCTGGAGAAGTTGAAAAAATCGTAAACTAAACAAATCAAAGGTAAAAGTTAAAATTGATGAAAATTTCAGTGAAATCTTGGGTGTTGGTTAAAACGTCGAAATCGAGAGTTTGGTGTAAGCAGATCAGGTATGAGAGAATCCTGTGGTTTGGAAAACCAGCCTGCAGAGTCAAAAACGGCTGGCAGTTGTTTGTACTGTGTTCTGAAAAAGAAATCGAAGTCAAAAAGTCGAAAGTCTGAAAGTTGCAGCGTCAAAAGTCTAAGTCAACTTTGCAGAGAAGCAGTAGAAGAACACCGAAAATACGAAAAGGAACTTAAGATAAGTAGAAATTTAAAATAATTAGTAAATAATTGGTGTGATTTTATTCAAAATTAATAGTAAAAATCTAAAATTTCAGTGAAACAAAGTAAAACCTTCGAAATATTTTCATGTTAACACTCATCCAAAATTAGAGGAAAGTTGAAACTTGAAAGGTATCATTGGTAACCTTTCAAACTTTATCTTGTTGGTCGAGAGTGGTCGAAAAAGGGAAATATTTGTTGAATGAGATACATCTTGTATAACAAAAGAAAAATAATTGTATAACTATTGACTTGAGTGACAGATTTTTCCTGCTCACGATCTGCAAAGAGTATTTTCAATCGATAAAAGATAATGAATTATTTTCCTGTCAGCATTAACCTTTTGTATTTCTGTTGAATAATTTTTACCTTGAGATTTAATTTATGTTTTAACGTGTTCAACAGAATCATTTTCTTTCTGGAACAACATCAAAAGCTTAGACCAATTCGATTCAAAAACATTTTGGCGATAAAGTTCTAGAAATTCGATCAACTGAAAAGAAGTAGAAACAACGGCGGAGAGATCAAATCATCGTCAGCAGCAGATTTAGTGAGATCTAATTAGAACATTAATTAATTATTAAGAATTATAATATAATATTTGACTTGCATTCCCGATCGAGTGGCTAAGACCGTGTTGTGCATAATCGTGCGGTTGAGACCGTGTTACCCCCTAGAATTAAGTTCTCGTGTTTCTGAGGTAGGACTAATAAGCCCCTGATAGACAAAAATTTAATAATATGTCACGGTTTGACACTAAGAAGGTATTTGATGGGAGAAATTATGACGCCTGGAGGACCATGATGGTCTCCACACTTTATGCAGAGGGATTATACCCGATCATGCAGGATACAGAAACAAAGATACTATTTTTGGGATTAGATTTAAACAATTTTTTGAACTCTGAGTCTAGTAACGCCAACCCAGCGACTCGAATGACATATTTCCGAAATCAGGAAAAGGGAAAGGCACTCATATATCAGGGATTGAACAACGAACTAATCGAGAGAGTTAAAGACCTCAAAACAATAAACCAAATTTTAAAAGTACTCGATGAGAGATATAAAAGCTGCACACAGGTCACGTACATTAATGCAAAACAGGCATTCCAAAGGTTGAAATTTAACAGTGAAGGGAATATGAGGAGTTATTTAGATGTCTTCTCGAGGTCAGCCCAGAAAATAAGGGACTGTGGAAAACATTTGGACAAGCAGGAAGAGATAGAACAGCTCCTAATCTCATTAAACATGGACTACGATATGACTAGGCTGTAGTTTAATACTTTAAGTCAGGACCAAAAAACAATTGAAACACTCCATGCCATGTTAATAGAAAGATCGGATAGGTTATATGACGAGAAAAAGTCAAGAAATAATAATAATAATAGATTTCGTAATTTCACCAATAATAATAAAAATCAGAGATTTCAATATGGAGGAAATTACAATAGATATAACTATATAAACAGAAACCAAAACCATAGTCAAAACCTAGATCAGGGGAAAACAAAATATGATAATAAGCAACAAACAGAGACGTCTCAGTATAATAATAATAGCAATGAAAATAAAAAATATGATAACAACCAAAATCAAAATACTTTGCCAAGTTCGAGTACACTAGTTTGTTTTAAGTGTCATGGCAAAGGGTACATAGCAAAGGTATGTCCGTCAAATAAAGAGGGTGCAAGACCCCAAAATAAATTAGATGGTCCTGCACAAAATACGAGATACGGACGAAACAACACTAATAATAATTATAATAAAAACAAAAAAGAAAATGACGTTCAGTGGTCAATGATGATCAGATATAGGGATCAAAGACCGAATAATAATACACACAATAAATTAATAAACCTGATAACAGCGAAAGATACAAAACAGGAGTCAGATCCTAATTATATCCCCCTAACTAAAAGAATTATGTTAGATGGTGGAGCTGTTGCCCACGTCATATCAGACCTGTCGAAATTGTCCAACCCAATAATGTTAGAAAAACCCATTGAACTGGAATGCGCCATTCAAGACACACTCCTGATAGCTACCCATATTGGTACAATGTTTATTAGAGTGGAAAACTCAGAACGTAACCAGAAAGTCATAAGACTAAAAAACGTACACTATGTACCATCCCTCAACGTAGACCTGATGTCAGGAATTAAAATAACAGAAAATAGGGCACTAGGTATAGATCAAAATTTCTCTGCAGCACATATATATGTCAGAGGAACGAATGAAGTAGTCTTCTCAGCCCCAAAAATAAGGGGGGTATACATGGTCAAATACGAGATTGTGCCGGAATCCACAGTCAATATAATAGAAGATGAAGATGAATTAAACAAAATATGTCCTTATAAAAATGAATCGAATAAATTGGCATGCATGCCTAATGTAAATTCCCAAGACGAATGGATGGAATATGAAATAGAAGAGGAAATTATTGAGGACAGTCAGGAGGAAAGTGAAGAGAATAGAGAGAACACAATTAATAATAATGAAAATGACAATATAATAATAAGTCATAATGACGAACAAAATAATAACCAAACCCAAAATAGGGAAACCAGCGAAGATGGTAGGGAAACAAATGAGGATGTAGGTATAAACACTAATAATAACACTATAGATAATGACATAATAAACAATAATCAAGAAACTAATGAAAATATAGGGGAGTTAAAAATAGACAAAAAAATGATATGGCACAGAAGATTAGGACACTTATCTGGAAAGAATTTAAGATTCTTAACTAAAGTCTCAAGAGGTATTCCTAATGGAATAATATTCCGAGATGATGAGTTTAGTTTGTGTGAGATATGTGTGAAAGCTAATTCAAAAAGGTTAGGGCACAATAGCACCAGGACCAGACCTGAAAGGAAACTAGAACTCGTTTCATCGGATACAATGGGCCCCTTTTCACCAGGTATATATGGTGAGAAGTACGTGTTAATATTTGTGGACCACGCCACAAAATACACCTTCATCTCCACCATCGAAAAAAAGCCAATGGTGTGTGAAGAGTTTAAAAAACTTTATATGAAACTAAAATCAAAATTTCCGGATCATCCCATTGCCACCCTGAGGTGTGACAATGCTAAAGAATATTTAGATTCACACATGAGGACATTTTGTGAGGAAAACGGCGTAAGTCTCGAGCCTGTCGTTCCGTATTCACCGGAGTTGAATGCGATGGTCGAAAGGCAAAATCAAATGATTATGGCTAGAACTAGAGCTATGCTGTTTGACTCCGATTTGGACTTCAAGTTTTGGTCATTGGCCATTCTGATGGCGGTTTATGTCATAAATAGGAGCCCAACTAGGGCAAACATAGATAATAAAACCCCTTTTGAAATGTTTTACACTCACCTCAACACAATTTAGCCATATAGACAAAATACATAGCCGTGAGTGCAAAAAGGTAGATCCACTGGCCCACTAGGTGGTCGACGAGTGTGTAGTACACACTCATTCGTCATCGACCACCCGTCGCCACACTAATAATACTACAGAAAAACAAAAACTATTATGGCATAGGAGAATGGGACATATAAGTGGAAAATACTAAATTACTGCAAAAGCTATCAACAATAATCCCAACATAATTAAAATTTAAAGATAATGAATTTACAAATTGTGAAATATGTCAAATCGCAAATAATAATAGACTTGAGCATAATAATTTTAGAACAAAACCTGATAAAAAATTACAGTTAATTTCATCTGATATTATGGGACCCTTTTTGCCATCTATTCAAAACCAAAAATACTTATTAACATTTATATATCATTTTTCAAAATACACATTTGTAATACCAATAACTTTTTGTAATGATGTATTTAATAATTTTAAAATAATTGTAAGAACAGACAATGCGAAAGAATATACAGATATTAAAATTTTAAATTTTTGTCAAGAGCAGGGAATAACTTTAGAAACTACAGTTCCATACTCACTGGAACTTAACAGAATTGCAGAAAGAAAAATTACAACAAAATCCCACAGAACAAATTAAAAACTATGTCAAAAGAATTTTCAAATATGTTAATAATACAAAACATTACATTTCAAAATATAAATCTTTAGGACAACATATAGAAGCATTTGTTGATGCATCATACACACCAGATGTTAATGACAAAATTATAGACCTTAATAATCTCTCCAAAGGTAAATCTGTATCTGGATATATTTGTGTGAGAATGATAGCAAATTATATTATACGCTAGCCTATTATTCTCACATATCATTTGTTGTGGTAACACTGTTTTTGATATTATTTGTAATCTGTGATTTTATGTTTGAAGCCCAACTGTGATAATATATTTTGTGTGCCTCTTGTTGCTCATCAAACGTTGATGAAATAACATCTCCACCATTTTTATATGGAAATAAAAGTTCGTGAAAGTGAATATTTTCTGTTTTATTTATGTGTTTGTAATGTGTGTGTCTAGTCTTCGTTCGATGTCTACAGTCAATTAGTCTTTCGTCGATATTTTTGTACAGTTTGATCCGTTGATAATTCCTATTTCTTCACGGTTTATGGGCTCAGTTACCTGGATGTCAACGTGGTCGCCATTGTTATAATTTGTCAATGTTGTGCTGTCGAATCCTGATTGCTTCTTCCAAGTAGTAACCATGTCTGCTAATTTATTTTTCGTCTTTTAATATGTTCGCTTCTCGCTGTTCCTGTGATCTCGATTGAGTTGAAGTGTTGGTCGGCGCATCTGATAGTTGCTGAAATTGCTGTTTGCTGTGCAACTGATCGTTGTTACCTGTCATTGAGATGAATGTTAAGAAGCTGAATTGTATCGAGCCGTTTAATGGGCAAAATGGCAGAACGTGAAGTTCCGGATGGAGCTGCTGTTGGCAAAGGATTCGTTGGGTAATTTACTAACTGATTTTTTACCGAATGTTTGTAATAGGGGAGATGCTTGGTCGAAGGAAAATGTTAAGGCGATGTTCCTGATGGCAAATAATGTGACTGACAAATACCTGGAGATGATTCAGACGTACACAATGACGAATGAAATGTTCCAAGTGCTGACTAATTTGATTGACAATGGCAATGACCAGACACTGATGCATTTACAAGGGGATTTGTATGCTAAACAGTATGTTTTTGGTGCTAATTTGCAGAAGTATCTACTTGATTTTCGCGCTCGATGTCGTTACTTAACCAAATTGGGAGACCTGACAACCACCAAGCAGTTTATCCTGGTGTTGCTAAGATCGCTGCCTGCCGAATTTTGTCTGATCAAAGTTGTTCTGGAGGATGCAGAAGTTGTCACCTGGGATGGTGTTTTCATGAGGCTGAACAACTTCCAGCGTGAACTATCTTTGGATAGCAAGTCGACAGCTAGAGGTAATTCTCAAAATTCTGTGTCTCTAAAACCTTCATCAGTACCTGTTGCTGGCGAGGAGAATCTGTTTTTTGGCAACCATAACAATGTCGGTTGTAATTCTGGTAATTTTAATAATCGTTTTAATCGTGGTCGGTTGCAAAATCGTAATAATAATTGTGGTTTTAATCGAGGAAGATCTCACAGTAATAATAATATTAATTTTCACAATTCGTCTTCTAATATTGAAGGTCGAAATTTTAATAATAGTAATCACAATTTAGGTTCACAAAATAGTAATAATTTTAATAGAAATGGTCGTAATTGTAGTAATGATAATGGTAGTCAAAGGTCAAATGTCATTTCTACAACAAAATTGGGTATATAGCTCGTAATTGTTTTGTCAAAAATAGAAATAATAATCACAAATATCACAATCACAATAATGTTAATCGATCTGATGATCATGGTAATAATATTAATTAGAATTCTGCACAAGTGTGCAATGATAATAATAATGTTAATAACGAATGCTCTGAAGTGGGCTTTAGTTCCACAGTTAATAATAATAATAATAATAAAATTAATGATTTTGATAATAATAAAGATGAAAATTTAATCCCTCAAACCACATTTGTTGTCGATAGTGGATGCACAATTCATATTATTAATGATATTAACCTGTTCAGTGAATACATTGAATTAATTAAACCTCATAATATTTGTGTAGCAAAAAAGGGAGTCTCGCTTTCTGTCACGTCTGTTGGTACGGTAAAATTGAAACTTTTAAATGGAGTTGTAATTGAATTAAAAAATGTAAGGTATGCTCAGGAGCTGCCACAAAATCTGCTTTCAGTAAAACGAATGAGCAAGTCGGGTTTTGATACTTTTTTTTAGAGAGGAATCAGTTGAGATCATCCAACGCTGCAGTAGTAAAATTGTAACAACTGGCATTAGCGTGGATTCAGATTTGTATACGATTGATTTTTTGAAAATACCAAGTCAATCGTGCAATCTGACGTTGGAGGATGATACAAGTCCACTGACTGTGTGGCACAGACGTCTTGCACATTTGAATATTAATGATGTTAAGTTGTTGTCAAACAGAGGTTTAATACCGAAAGTTGATTCCAATTGCAGATTGTTGTGCAAGCCCTGTGTTATGGGGAAACAAAGATGAAAACCATTCCTGAGACATGACAGAAAAACTGAAAAGCCTCTTGAATTGGTGCATACTGATTTCTGTGGTCCTATAAACCCTCCTTCATATAAAGGAGCAAAATATTTTATGACATTAAAGATGACTACTCCAATTTTTGTTGTGTGTATCTCCTGACTAGTAAAACGGAAGCGTTTTCAAAATTTAGGGAATATCATGAGATGGTCTCAAACAAATTTGGATATAATGTGAAAAGACTCCGCTGTGATCGTGGCACAGAATACACAAACACTACCTTTCAGTCATATAGTGCTGAGAAGGGAATAATTTTTGAACCTACAGTTGGTAGCTGTCCTCAGCAGAATGGGAAGGCTGAGAGGATGAATAGGACACTTTGTGAGAGGGCAAGAACAATGTTATTCGATAGTTGTCTTGACAAGATCTATTGGTCAGAAGCCATATTGTGCTCTGCCTACATAGTGAATAGATGTCCGACAAATAAGAACTTTGTACCGTTTGAGAGGTGGTTTAATGAAAAATATGATTACACAAAATTAAAAACTTTTGGATGCGACGCATATATGTTGTCATTCAAACACGATTCTAATAAATTTAAAAATAAGAGTGAGAAATTGGTCATGGTAGGGTACTCTCCTTGTGGGTATAAATTATTAGACACAAATGCAAGGGAAGTGCGTCTGTCTGGATATTGTGTCTTTGTCTATGTCTCACTGATGTTGTTTATTTAGTAATTTGTTTTATATTGACAAATCGTATAATTATAATTTGAGGAGGCATGTGAGAATGATAGCAAATTATATTATACGCTAGCCTATTATTCTCATATATCATTTGTTGTGGTAACACTGTTTTTGATATTATTTGTAATCTCTGATTTTATGTTTGAAACCCAACTGTGATAATATATTTTGTGTGCCTCTTGTTGCTCATCAAACTTTGATGAAATAACATCTCCACCATTTTTATGTGGAAATAAAAGTTTGTGAAAGTGAATATTTTCTGTTTTATTTATATATTTGTAATGTGTGTGTCTAGTCTTTATTCGATGTCTACAGTCAATTAAAGTCTTTCGTCGATATTTTCGTACAGTTTGATCCGTTGATAATTCCTATTTCTTCACAATTTGATATTTCGCAATAATGATCTCATAAATTGGTCTGTCCATAGACAATCAATTATGGCAAGCTCTTCAATAGCAGCTGAAATTATAGCAATATATGATTCATTAGACAATTTAAAAATAATTTAGTTACTTATGAAAGAAATCTATCAACAAATAACACCCGTACAAAGAAACAAAGACAACATTTCAACATAAAAAATTTGCTCAGGCAGAACTCAAAAACAAGCTAGAGGCTTGATGATAAAATGTTACAAAATTTAAGAAGAATTTGAAGAAAAAGTTATAGAATTTAAAACAGTCAATTCATAAAATCATTTAGAGGATTTACTAACAAAAGTACTGGAAAAATCAAAATATCAATACCTAGTTAAACAAATTCTTGAAACTTCGAATATTTTTGCAATTTCTTGAAAAATCATACTATTTCTTTCACAAATATCTTCTCTGAATGGATCTATAATTCATAAATAACCCATAACATAAAATAAAAATCTATAAACAAAATAATAAAAATTAATAAATGAAATAAATATTAAAAAACATGTTACATCTATAAAATAAAATACCTGACTTCCTTTATTAATCTACTCAAATGAACCTTAAATCCGGAACAAAACAAATTTTTTTCCATTATTTATAGTTAATTAATTATAATAAAATAAATTAAACTTAAAATAACTTTAAAAAACGATATTTAATTTTTTTTTTTTCATATGACATTTATTGTATAATTACTAGACATTTTTTCTTAAATTAACATTACAAGATTAATACACATTTTATTTACCACTTTTAGACATGTTCAAATTATGTTATCAAAATCACACGAATTTATATAACAATGTTACCAAATATATTTTTTTATTTTTTAACCTTTTTTTTAATATATGTTACACTTGAATTTTTTTTGTATATTTTTTAAATTAAATTATACTCGATTTTTCAAGAGTTCAGGGGGGTGTTGGATGTAGTCCATTTAACTCTTAATCAACTAGCACACTATTTGGTAGCACTGAACACAATTTTTATGACACTTTTATATTTCATTATTGTACATACAGTTACGATTAAGTGGGGACTCTAACATTTTAGACCCATGCCATTACTTACGTTTGTCTTTGTCATTCATTCGTCTATTAAATCTCGTCTCAGTAAATTCATTCTTTTTTATTTAAAAAGGAATTACGATCTAATGTTAATCCACCTCCTCACACAATTTACATAACCCTTTCAGTATTTCAGCTTTATCTCAAGAATCAATGGTATGATTTCAGCAAAATTTTCAAAAAATATTTGACAAACATATATAAATTTTTTTTTTTCAAAATTTCAAATTTCTAACAACAATAGTTCTCTAGCAATTACATTCGATAAATTTGATTGTATAGGTAGTTCAATGGCACAAAACTGTAAATGATGAAAGGCTTGTTTCTTTGGCCCTTCAGTCTATTGGGTGAAAGTAGATTTAAAGTGAAACAATAAAACTGATTTATTAAAGTAATTAATACTAAAATCTCTCAAATTTATCATAAAATAATATCAATGAATTCACGTATTAACTGTAGGATACAAAACAGCATATTGCCAGACTCATATTTGTAGAGCTTCAGTCGAGTACGTGTAGGAAACAAACACCCACATTCTAGACTAGTTCTGTTTGATAGGACTACACCAACCTGCACCAGGAGGGCAATTCTACTAATACAGGAATGTTATATGAATTTGTGCCAAGTTTTACTTGAATATTTGTGGAATGTCCATACCAGTGTATGTTGGTGTAAATTAGTGTAATCTTATTAAACAGAGATAATGTTTCTTAATGTTAAGTAAAGACTTAGGCCCATATTCACAAATGTCACTTTAACCTCCCTTCACTTAAATTTCACTTTAAAAAAGTTTTTTGCACAATTTTGTATTTAAAAATGCGGGAACATTGTATTTCTTATGAGAGTTCCAATGTAAAAATAAAATCACATTCTTAAATACAAAATTGTGCCAAAAATCATTTTTAAATGAAGTTTAAGTGAAGAGAAGTTAAAGTAACTTTTGTGAATATAGGGCTTAGGTACTGGTTGGACCAGGTTTATCCTGTACTTATACAAGGGAGTCATAGATAAAATATTACTTAAGTAGCAACTCTCTACTAGAGTATAGTTGTTCTACATTCTCACAACACTTGCTTACTACTACTAGCAACACTACATTCAAACAACAATACTACTGAATCAGGTTATGCAACTTGTGTGACATTTTCTCTCTTGCACATCGTTAACACTTTGTTAATTTTCCAATCCTTCTCTCCTAATGGAGGGAGATCACCATCTACTTTTTGATTGATTTTATACTTGTACAGTTTTTGTCCTTTTAATCCATTATAGCATTTCAAATTGACTTGTTCACTTTTTTTCGGATCCAAAACCTCGCTTCATGGTAGCAACAGCTTCAATCTGTTCAAGTCAATAGAAGAAAATAGCTTAATCATTCACTGAAGTTATTGGACTATTTATAATTAGAAATTGCAAGTACTTTTTTTTTGTTAAAGGGTTACTTTTTCAATAGTTTTTTAGTAAGGAGTAGTTAAGTCCAGTTATGGTGAATTTTTACTTTTCATTTTTGAAATTTAATTTTATACATTGAATATTTTTTTCAAAAAGTTAGTTTGAAGATTGTTTCATCGTTTGTGAAAAATTTGTTTGCTGTTTTTAGCATGCTTTATTAAAATTGCCATTTTTTGTTGACCTGGATTGTCTACTACTGCAAGGCATTCTTATTCGAATTTTGAAAAAATTATTGTCGTGGAAATTCAGCTAAATTCGGACCTGGATTGTCTGTTACAGTAAGGCACTCAAATCATTTTCTGTGCAACTTTACTGAAATTCTGGAATCTTAATAGTTCAACATCAATTGTCTCTTCATCATTTTGTTCTCAATTTTTTTGTTTTTCCTAGAGTTTATCATAATTTTTGGTCACTAATAAGCACTTTTATTTGAATGAATTCAATTGTTCATTTGTCCGAAGAAAACATGAAATTATTCAGGTTATTTTCTCACAGTAAAATTCTGCATTCATACAAATTGGTTTAGGAAGAATTCGACGGTATTCCTCGGATCACAGGTAATATATATTTCTATAATTTTCACATAATATATTTCTTGTACTGTGGGTGAATTTGAGGGTGTATATTGGGTAAATTTAAGGGACATTGAGCATCACAGAACTTAGATTCTTTCACTCATCACAGACATAGTTAATGTTCAAAACTTTGTTTAAATCTGGTAAAAATTCAGTGAAGTTATCACAGGAATGAATGTTTTTCTCTTAGTTGAAAAGTGATTTAAAGAATTTAGAATGGTTATGCTTTGGCCTGAGTTTGTAAATTGTCCCACAAATTGGGCTGACATCACTCAAATTTTGAAAACAGATCTTGAAAAATTAGAACTTGTCCTTGAAGATGAAGAAATAACAAGAATAAATATTAAAATTCTAAATTTTCCTGATTCTAAAACATTTAGCTAGGAAATTCAACTTAAAACTTTATCAGTAGATATTAGTGGGATCATTGAAAATAAAAAAAGGAATGATCAAGCCAAATTTTTGAAAATCTCAAAATACATTTTTTTCAGACTCCTAAATTCTTCAGAAGAAATTCAGAATTTCTTAGAACATTTTTGATCACAAAAATTACAGTCAAAAATTAATAAAAATACACATAGTTATACAAAAAATTCACAATGCAAATTAAAATTTAGTTTTCAACACAAAATTCATGTTTAAACATAAAATTTAAGATTTTACAAGAACAAATCTGATAAGATAAACTTCTTTGTTCAAACTATACAAGTTTAGACTTGCTCTTCCATATACAATAGTTTCTTTATTCAAGGTTTTCCAAAACTAAACCTGAACATTTTTCATACAATAGATTTCACATTACATGAAATACTTTGTCAGATTTTAGTTTTTATTTATCAAATTTTAAAATTAAATTAAATGTTTTTTAATTTTAGATAGGATCCCAAATTAACTTTTTTAGAGATTGAATTAAAAACCCAGGTTTAATAGGAAACTATTATTGTAGCTAAATTTAATAGAGAATAAAAATATTGTAATTAAAAATAAAAAATATAATTTAAATTTTGATCAACAAGTTCATATTTTTTTCAAACATAGATGAAATTATCAATAATTTATTTAGTCCTCCAGATAGCCTAAATATGACAGAAGAGAAAAATGGTACGCCATAAACAGATGGAGCTGGTACCTCAGGGGGAAGTTGGACACCTGTGGCATCACACTCGATTCATTATGTTATTCCCCTAGATAAACCTGTTGGTTCTATTCAAAGCCCACCAGGTAAAACTTTTGATGGGCAATGTTATTCAGATTGAAAGGGATGATTGTTTCATTAATTAGAGGTGCAGAATATTGGGATGTTTTTGGTCCTTGAGAAGAATTAGATGCATATGTCGACAATATGGATAATTTATATTATAGACTAGCATCCAATACCGCAAAATCCTACTTTAAAAAACAAGAAGGTGTTAAGGCATTCATAATGGAAAGAATGGCCTACAATATTTCAGAGCAAATTAGAGAATGCAAAACTATGGATCAGATTTTTTGGAAATTAGATACAATCCAAAGATCTAAAACAAAAGAGTTGCAAACATGGCCTAGTTGAAATGGACAACTTTCAGGTTTACCCCTGGTGGTAATATTTATAGATTTTTGACTGAATGGGATATATTAGTTCAAGAGGTTTTGGATGCAGGTAAAGAAGTCACAGAAGAAGAGGAACTAGAAACCCTTCAGCTGGCTCTAAGCTACAAACAGACTATTGGGAAGATGTTATTTGAGAATTTATTATTTGAGAGGCAATTATTTATTTTCTGATTTGGAAGGGCGAGTATAACCAAGTTAAATTCAAAATTCAGTTCAGTGCTTCATTATTTACGATATTTCAAATTATTCAAAACAATATTTTATCAGTAGTAAAAAATAAAATAATTTATCAAGACCATTTCTGCTCATGCGCGGTAGACAAAAACTGAGAACGAGAATGAAAAAGATTAACTTCAGTCAACTTTTCCATTCACATTCTCAGATAATTCTCATTCTTGCCTGAATGTGAATGCCTCCATCAACATTTTATATTTTCATGTTTCTCATTCTCATTTTCATTACCATTTCCGTTAATTGTGAACTGGCCTTTACAGTTTAAAAGTATGATTCAAAAGCAGAATATTAGAAATATTCAAAGTACAGAGATGAAGGATTCTCCCTCCAGCTATGAATGATACAAATGTTACTGCAAATAAGAAATGTAATATGTACATCATAAAATCTAGTTAATATCAATATTACTGATATGACAGAAGTGAAAGTGAGAGTCGTGCTCTGACAATAATATACCTCATAGTCATAGATAAATAATACTCAATTGTAAAGTTGTCTGTTTGTTTGATAAAAATAAATTTTATCTTTGTGTCAAGGTCAACTATGTACGTAGGCAATAGCCAGTAAATTCTACGAATGGTAAAACAAAAAATCAAACAGCAGAGCTGTTGGTGGTTGTTCTGTGTTTTTTGAACAATTATAAAAATAAAAAAAAATGGCGGGATGCCTACCTATTAATCAACTAGTATTTTATATATGATTTTAACAAAATTTGGAAACATGTTTGAATGCTTTTAAATGTCAGTTTTAAATTTTGTGACTATTTCTGAAAAAAATTTTAGGAGTCATTAAATTGCCAGAAATGCAACATAATTACTAATTAGAATTAACACTGTACCAAATTTTGTGACAATTGGATAAAAACTGCAATCAATACATCATTCAGAAGAAGAATAAAATAGAATAAATATTTATGAAATGCATTCGTATGAAGTTGAGTCTTTTGTTCTAAAATTATCCTTCACTTAGGTCATATTACCTACCTACACCAGTAAAAGTGCCAAGGTTTTCTCCATGGTGCACTGAAACATTACATTTTCCTGCCACACCACCCAATCAGGCTAGTAACCACAACTAAAAACTTTGTTGATTATACCAATTCAAGAGCACCCAATGTTTAATAATATTTATATCTGTGATCCCAACTTTATCAGTGGTAGTAACATTTTGTACTTTGTCACACTGGTATATGTTCTATGAAATAATTCAGCGGATAGCTTCTAATGCCTGTTAATATATTATTCTAGTCAAATTCGTATTTTGTTGTTTCTTGTGTAATTTTTCATGTTTGTTTAAACTATTTTTCATCGTGTCTTTCATCTGAAGTGAGTTCTAAAATGTATGCAGGTTTTGGTGAAGTTTCTGCAATTTAGTGTTTGAAATCTCACAAACCTAAACAAATCGACAACACTGATTTGGGAACTGATAACTAAAACAAAAAAATTTTACGTAACCAATAACCAATTAATGCTGAAACCATTAATCAGAACAATATCCATAAAGAATTGATTTTTATTGGTTTTTCTAAAATATATAAAAATTTTTTTTACCTCAAAAAGTATCAATTATCTATTATTTGACCTAAAGAAAATTCTCTTTGTACATTTTATCACAAATTTTGTCTCAACCAATAACCAGTAACCACAACCAATGACCAGAAAAGTTGTTTTGGTTATCCAGAGCAATAACCAGTAACCAAATTAGTACATTTTCAACCAATAACCAGTAATCAATAAACAATATAGATATTTATTGGTTCCCAGCAACCAATAACCTCAAAAATGTTTTTGTTACAAGCCCTATATCCCAAACAGTAATGGAATTGAAAGGTTTTTCAAATAGAAGCGAAAAGCTTAATTGAAACCAAAATTATATGTAATATAGGTAGAAGTGGAAGGGGACAGGGTTTTCCAAGAAAAATCATGTGGGTTCCACTTTCTCCATAGCCTTGCACTTGGGTAACCCTCCCTGATAAACAAAATAAAAAAATGATAACAACTATATTAACCAATCAAAATGAATGAACTGAGTATCCCTCACATCTACCCAGTCTCAAACAGGTAGACTTAAAAGATGCCCAGACATAATCCAACCAGAATTATAGAATAGTTCCGAATGAGTCCACATCCACACTGATCACTCTGTGATTACAGAATGGTTGGTTGATGTTACGATGTCCTCCATCATCTCCTAAACAAATTACAGAATATGCCTCAGGTAGCAATTTCATTGGTTCTCATTGATTTGTTTGTTAGCCATTTACCTTCACTAAGGGCGCAAAAAAAAAAAAAAATTCGTTGTTCAAACTTGTTAGTTTGGTGTTAACCCAGCTTCAGAAAAACATTTTTGACATGTAAACATGTTAGTTCTTGGTTTAGTACTCTAGTAGGGGCTAAAACTAGAATTACAATTGTAACTCGTACGTCTTACAATATTGTAACTATATTGGCATGTAGGTGTGTGGTTGTGTGTATGCGCAACATGCACGCTCGTAATCACACTATTACGTTTACACATCGATCCTTCATCAGTCCCACAGAAATACCCTTTTTTTTTTTCGAGTTCTTACCTGGAAAATTGAACAACCTCTTCGGAGAGCCAGTGCCCTATGTTTCCAAATTGAACTGTCTGTTTTTAAAAAGTGCTTAAAGGGGTACAACTTTAATTATTTCAAATGAAGGGCTCTGTTTGATTCGAAGAACGCCATTTGTTAGAACTATAAAAGAAGGAATATCACCGAGCTCTAACTTTTAACAAAAGTTGTTGCAGAACAAAAATTCGAAGTGTTGGTATATCAATTTTATACCATATCGAACCCAGCTAATGTGATTACTGCTGGTGTATGTTCCAAAAGAAATACGACAAAGTATTGAATTCAGTGCAGTGGCGTGACCTGCGGAGAAGCCTGGATCATAGATAACGAATACATGTATAGATCACTCAAATTCTTCTGTACACATTGTATTATGACGTACAGGTAGGTTTATGGGGATACCTATATAAAATTATATTTCCACTTGTTAGTCATTTTGACAATTTTTTGTGAGTCTATAAAGTCTCTGCTGTTTGATTTATGGCAATGAAACTTGGAGCAGTACACAGGCGTGTGCACGTGGGTGACTGCGGGTGTCTGGCTCACATGGAAACTTTTTTTTTTCCTCTTCATAACAGGTGGTAAGTAATAATATTAAAGATTTTTAGGTAAGCTTCATTTCATTTCGTATTGTTCGACAATCAAATAATTACGTGTATGCTGTATGACATCCAGAGGATAAAACAAAAGAATAAAAATAACAATAATTATGCTAGGGCACAAATTAAAGGGCGCAAAAATTAGGGGATGGGTAAAGGGGTAAGAATCGGATGGGAAAAAAATTGTGGTGAGCAAAAAATTTTTCCACTATTTCTCAAGCAGCCGTGACTTTAAAAGTCTGCATACGCTAGCGGAGCACTGTTAGACGCTTTTACAAGGTACATATTTGTTTTAAAATTTTTGAAATTCATCGTGTAGTTTTGAAGGTGGGGTCCTCAAAGTTTTGCAAACGTACCATGCTGTCTTACCGATAACTCCGTAAATTAAAATATTTTGGCTTGAAATTTTCATGGTAGTTGGAGATTATTATTATGGACTTGTTTTTTATTGAATTTGCGCAAAATCTGTCAAATGGTTTTCAAATGGCAGCCATTACAAAATTTGATAATTTTGGAAAATACACGTATACTTACGGCGGTTGATGTGTGAAAGATATATATTTTACATCAGGTTACATGGATGTGGCCTAGGGAGAGTAGGTGGGATGTTATCTCTTCCTAAATTTTTAGAAAAAAAATTTTCAATTTTTCTTCATGTAGTTATTCTTACCTATATAAATAACAAATTTGAAATTCGCTCGACAAAAAAAACGAGATCGCCCCTCTCCTAAAAAAAAATTTCTGGACGAAGGATGGACAACCGCAACCCCCGCAATATTGAAAATTCGTTGTTCCTCTTTAACTATACATATAATTATATGGACTAAGCACAGTGACGGGATTGTGAGGGCAGGATATCTCTTATAAATAGCATAATTGGAAGAATAGGGTCCTTCCAATTTTGATTTTTATCGACGATTTTTGACATCGTCCGTGTTCGAAAGATGTAAAAAATAAAAAGTGAGAAATAAAGTAATTTCTACCAAAATGAAAAATTTTCAGAATTCAATTAATGATAAAGTTACCAAATTCTGTTGTAATAAAAATTATTTTCTGCCAATCACACTTTATTACGTTTATGTTGGCTATACCCGCACTATATCACCACCCGTATCAAGCTCAGTCCAAATAATAATACGTAGTCGAAGTTGTCGAAGTTGTCGAAGTTGTCGAAGTTGTCGAAGTTGTCGAAGTTGTCCACGCATGAAATTTAATTTTTCCATTCCAATTGACAGTTTTCGCTCATTTACAAATGACGATTACAAAATTTGGCATCACTGAAAAAAACTAAAGTCGGCACCGATGATCCAGCTCGCAGCAAATGAGCAAAATCGTCCTCGTAGGTATCGGTTCGCAATATTTAACAATGGCTGTGAAACCTGACCTAAAGATATCTAAGGCTAATCACAGGCGATGTGTAACTTATTTTACAACAATTACTGACACAAACAACCGATCTCTTATGTCAATTAGGCATTCCCGATAGGCTGCTAACTGTATCTGTTCGTTGTTGTTTTTTACTATAAAAATTTTTAACCCCTGTGAATGTAAATGTTGTACCTAGACAGTCCGTAGGCTTCACTACAGTCCAAATCTGCTCTTGTATTTTATAAAAATACCACCGGAGGTCCGGAGTGATGAATCAGCCGAGTGTTTTTCAGCCAGCCTATAAATATACGTTTGCAGGCGGTGGAAATATTTTTGGCAAATTAATACGTCGATTGGAATGATAATATTACGATTCTGTTCCCCCATCCCTTTTTATCGAGCTGCTGAGGCGCTGTGGATTCACCGCGGCCTACTTCCCCAGTAGTTCGACCTTCGAGTCCCACCCAAGTCGAAATTTTGAAGAATTTTTTCACTTAAAAGGTTTTTCAAAATTATAATTTTTAGAAAAGACATGTTTTTAGTTACAACGAGTTCGGATACTACTCGATTCACTCAGATAGATAGTAGGTTCACTCGTTACATAGTTGGTGGGATCTTTCGGGCAGATTGGGGGGGGGTGGTCCGTGGTATGCCACTTTGGAGGTGATAATAGCAGCGGGGAAGAAGCGGCTGGAGTTGACCCCGCCGTTGCCTATATACGAAGTGGCATGCTTTGACCAAGCCCCCCCCCGCATCGTCCGAAATTTCCCTACACCGCCGGTACAGCGTTGGCGGTCTGCTATGCTTTCGAACCCGCCTGAGAAACGGTAAAAACAAATTTTCCCAAAGTTATTTGCTCAAAATATTTCCGCCACATCTAGTCGCATATTTATCAGCACGTGCGTTTTACGCGCATTTGCGACTTGAAGTGTTACCTTTCCTCGGACCTACTCCAGAAGGTGGTACCTGTCACCGTCGAAGTTTGTCGTGCGCATTCTCGAATCATTCCGCCGAAATAACCTCGTAGAAAGTGAAACTGACGTACATTTTAAAATTTCACATTTCACATTTCTCGACGGTGGAGTTGCTGGTAGCAAAAAAAAAAAAAAAAAAAAAAAAAAGTTTAGAAAGTGAAGTTTTTAAAGATTAGAAAATGAAGAAAGAAAAAAAAAAAGAAGTAAAGAAAAAATACGAATCGGTAATAAAATAATAATATTAATAAGTAACCGATGATAATGAAAGAAGAAAGGCGAAGAAGAAAGAAAAAAAAAAGCAAGAAGAAAAAAACGTGAGAGAGCTACCAGACTCTCCCCACTGGTACGTCCGCCCCTTCCACATAAATTGAGTTTCGTCGACTCGGTGCATACGCCGTACACCCTGTATTCAGTTGACCGAGAGCCCGTTGATACGAACTCTGTGAACGTACACATATGCACACACACGCGCGCGCGCGCGCGCGCGCACACACCTACGGAGGCGCAAGACGGACGCTGAGGCCGACAGACGCGCGAACACTACTTCACGAGCGAACATACGCGCGCGCGCGCGCGCGCACACACACACACACACGCGCACGCACACACACACACACACACACACACACGCACGCACACACACAGACGCACGCACGCACGCACGAAACGTGTATCAAGTTCTTCGAATCAGGTCACCAGGTCGATTTCGACTTTTGCGGTAATCGCCTGGGAGCGGGAGGAGAGGGCGTGCGCTCTGTCTGAAGGAAGACGACTGGAGATTTGAGAATTGTGTTCGCCGAGGTGAGGCGGCTTCCGCTTCAGTTCCACTTTCATGCCCACATCCTCTGCCGGTGCATCCTTGCGCGCGTCACTTTCTTCCGCACGGTCGCCGTCGTCGCCGCTTTTTTCGCCTTTTCTTCGCGTTCGCCTTTTGCTTCTGCTCGAATCCTTTTCGCGGTATTCGCAATGCCATCTGCGCTGTTTCTGCAGTAGCCCGAGGTAAGGAATGTTTTACTCAACCTTTAGCCGCGTACTCGGCGTCACTTTTTAACTCGACTTACGAAAAATTTTCGAAGGAATTGGAAATCACGTTTGAAAATGGTTTCCTTCCTTGCAGCTTCGGCAAGTGTGCGAGTCGGTGCCCCTCACTTTTGTGGCTTAGGCTCGTACGTCGGGGCGGTAAGCAGCCTCTTTCGTCAGGTGGGTCAACCAAAATGGCAGTCGGCCGGGGTTTTCGACGTTCTGCTTTTTTTGGCACACGCGCGAGGTCCCCCTCGGCGTATGTAGCAGTGGGCGGCCCACGGTCACATTTTCGCTGGACAGGGCACTCGAAGACGACAGCCGGAGAAATCGCCCCACTTGCCCCCTTCCGGTTACGGGCTCGCTACGCGTACGTCAATATCGTGGAATTTTATTAGAAAACTTTACAATTTTGCATCGACTTCGGTAATTTGAGCAGATCGTGCTGGAGAAAGTTGCAAAGCGTTATTCTTCTCTATGTTTCGCCAATTTTTATTAATATTTTCGTTCGCTATTTAGGTAGCTACTTAATGTATTTTCGTTTCGTTTACATTCGTCGGCACCATTTTTGCTTCGAAACAAACAGCTATTGTTAAAGGTGACTCGAAATACCACCACTCGTCGATTGTGGGAGAAATAGAATGGAACCACCGTGGGATCACCCTCCATATGGTGCCCGTATGTACTTTCAATATCAGTAGGTACCCGGTACCTTCGTGAAAATTGGTGCCCGGTTAAAAAATTACGCTAGAATCGATATTAAAACTGAGAAACTGTAACGCAGCGAGTCACTACGGAAAATGTAGGCTTTCTTAATCAAAAAAATTTAAATAAATAAATAAATAAATAAATAAATAAATAAATAAATACGATAAAAAATGAAAATATCGAAAGTATTTGGGGTTCGCAAATTATTACCGAATGATGGCCTAGCAAATAAAATAACAGTAGGCCTGCTTTTCAGGCAGCTTTTTTGTTTCATCTGGAATTATCTACTCTTCTTAGCTGTAGTCGAAGAGTTTCTCAAATCACTTCCACGCGTGAACCACTAAGCGTGAAACATCGAGCCGGTTGAAGCCAAATTTTGCAGAATATTAGAATATAAATATTTTATTCGACGTCTGTAGCCGGGCTGAGCATAATTCGAACCAGTTTTTGTGATGCGGCGAATCTATTCGCATCCACTTCGACAAATTGGATTCTAAACGGTGATCCGAATCCGCAGAATATCTCGAATTAGGCTTGAGAGCTTTATTCAAATCAGTTTGACAGATTCGACGGATCTGAAATTTTTGAAAAATTTTCCGAGGATTAAAGATTCATTTTGCTTTTTGTTTTAAAGAATTTAAATGAAATTGAAAATAATTTCGACTCGTTTAGATTTCAAGACTTTCTGAAAAACAAAATTCGTATTTAATTTTGAATGTATAGTCGAATTCGATGAAATTCAATTTTTTTTACAGTAATAATGAAAAAGTACCCGATGACCCGAGCAATTGCATTCGTGAATTTGAATCCAGATTTGAATTCAGGTTTGAATCTACGAATTCAGCTGCTTTATTCGAATACGATTCGATTCAAAAACGGTGATAATGAATCGAATCGTCGAATCCCCAAAAAAATTCAGATTTTCCGATTCGTATTCGAATTCCAACCCTGGTCTGTACTAAATTTCATGCCTATAGCTCGAAAATTACGCATTTTATAACTACCTATTTTAGATGTAAAGATTTAATGAAAATTGCAACCTGTACCGAGTTAAATTGAAATGTGTATAGGATGAGAAAGGCTGGTAAGAGTACGCACTTCAGTTTTTACTCTCTCGGCTACACTAATCTGAAATACCTATGTCAGATGTCTAATGAATGGCCTCGTACATATATATACCTTGTGTACAATGAATACCATAATACTAGGTTGGCTGTGTGAGTTATTTTTATGCGTCTTAACACTATTTTCTGTAATAACGTTACAAGCGACGAAAAGACTTTTTTTTTTTTTTTTTTTCAAACAGACGTCAGAAAATGAATAATATTAATTTTATAAGTAGGTATCTAAAAACATACGAAGGAAAACTTTTGGAACAATTACGATAAATGTATATTTTTTTAGAGACATTTTTACAAAACAAGATATACGTTAGTCAGCTAAGAGTATGCGCGTAGCCTGAAGGCGAGATATCAACCCTTAAAACGTACTTTTTTGCTAAGAAAATAAAAGAAAATAAGGTTAAGCTAAAAACTGGTTTATTTAACGAAGGCGTTTTCGCGCATCCTGCTCACAAGGAAGATTTTTAAGTTAGAGGAAAATTCGGGGAATTTTGTGAAAATTTAGAAACACAAATTTACCACAAAAATTCGCTCATCTTTTTCCGTGTCAGGTGTCCATTTTAGAGTCCTTTTTACTTTTTCAAAAAATGGAAAATGTGATGCTATTTTGCGAAAAACTTTCTCACACAAATAAAGGAAAAGGTACCTACTTATACGTCAGTTTACAGTTTTCAGCTTCTAAAGTTACAAGATTTGGCTGTTTCTTTGAAAATGAGCAGAGGGGGCGAAAGAGCTAAAATTCCCAAAATTATGCAGGCACAATAGGTTTGTTTTATTTTCTACGAAAAGGTGACACCGTCGACACCAGGTTACAAACTGCGCATTTTATTTGTCATAGTCTTGTCCGGTTTTTTTTTTTTTTTTTTTTTTTTTTTTACGAAAGTTTTGAAATTGTTACTATGGGGTGACACTATCCTGCACCTACTCAAGAGGAGAAGTGAGCTGGTGTCAGGTTGGTGTATTTGTGTTGCCATCGAGCACAATTTCGAGATATCAAAACAAACATGGTTGGTGTTTGGTGTCAACCCTTAGGTTAACCTTTTCGTGGTAAATAAAACAAACCTGAAGTGTCTGGTCAGTGGCGAGTCGAATGAGGTCTGACGTTTGAGCCGAGTGTTTGGGCTGTAACTCCAGGTAAACATTAACTATGATGATAAGGGTCAAAAACCAAATTAAAAAATGTGTTCAAAAACGTGGTCTTTTCTTACATGTTTCCAATTGCTGAAAGATTTGTTCAAATCGCCTGTAACTTTATAACAGTTCATCTAGATGGAAGGTACTTACTGTAAATTTGTAATATAATATCTCAAGTCGAACGGCTGATGTGAAAAAAAAAAAAAAAAAAAATGGACACAGATTTTACTGAAATTTTACGGAATAGGGTCGCGTCGAACACAACGGATGCTCAGTTTGGGAATATAGTACTTGCATGAATTTTGAAAATTGGCAGTTTCATACGTATTTTGACGTACTTGAGTTATTTGGATTGTAACCTTAGGGGCTGCTAATTGGCGTACCAAATAGAAAAAAAAGACACCTGTGAAATCAGTTTTTTGGGTACATCTCGTCTTCTGTTGGAGCTGTATTGAATAAAGTTATAATTAAAAACGAGTTTTTAAAAGATAAGCTTTTATTTACTTTTTTTTTTTTTGCTTTACCTTCGTGTGAAATAAATATTATTTCGTTGCTGAAGGTTGGCTACAGTGTGGTATATTTTAAAATCGTAGTAGCGTAGAATAAAAACTTGTAATAATTAAAATTGTAGGTACCTGTACTAAATTAAATTCACCATTAGTCTTGTTTGATGATATTTTTTCAAGTCAATATTTTCAAAGTTACCTATTGAGGCATCCAAAACCAAGGCTCATAAAGTCCAACCTTCGTATATGTTGGTATTTAAATGCTAATGACGTCATAATGTCCAACGGATAAGACATCATGCAGCCAAAACACTGATATCGAATTGTCTTGAAATGCTCTACTATTTGAGAAGTTTTTATTTTTGACTTTGAATTTTTCTTACGGCTGAATTCTTTTTGACTGAAGTTAAGGTTCTTGAACACGGTGGAACATAGCTTACCCTGTTCTCGAATTTGATTGGCAAATTAATATGTATTAAACAAATTAGTAATAAGCATAAAATGTCGACGGAAGAACCTAATAAAGTTTTGATCCATACAAGGGTCAAAACTTATAAAAATAAACAGCAGAATTATTTTGTCAAAGACATATAATATTACAAAAGAAGCATAGTGTTGACAAAGCGGAAAAATAAAGTGTAAACAAAAATAAAATAAAAACTATTGCAGACAACAAGTAGAGGAAATCATCAGAAAATTATTTTGTCTTCACCTATCCGTTTGTCTTTGTAAGAGATGTTGATTTTGTTGTGAGAAAGACTCCTATTAGAAACTTTAGACTTCAGAATTTTCGTGTGAAAAATGTGGGTAATTGAGGTGAAAAATACGATCTAACGCTGATGAAGATGGATCAAAACCAAGACAACACTGTATGCAAGAGAAGGCTCTACACAGCCTTTATGGACAAAACAACGCAGTCATCTGAACAAAGCTTGTCAAAAATTTTGTTCGCAACACATCAAATTTCCCTTTTAAATAATAACAAGAACTCCATTCGATCGTATTGTCAACTGTTTTCATCACCCACAAATGTTCTAAAAAAAGATCGCCTCAAAGTACGATACGAATGACTGCATAGAGAAACTTTATTCGTCGTTACTAATCCTTCGTGATATAAAAGAATAATCCCTAGCTGTCTTTGTCTCCAACTTGACCTATTCTAAGTTCAACTACCATCCTAGTGTCTTCATAAGTAGATGTAGGTTCGGAATTTCTACATCCGCAGATGGTACAATTCTTTAAATTTCCTATGCAAGGACTTTAACGTACAACTCGAGACTTGGACTTGCTACTATCCACTTACACAAGAAGGACTACTTGTAAAATGAACCTTATACCAGTTATCGCTTGAACAAAAGTGTTTGAAAAGTAGAATTTGTTTTGCGAAGTAATCTTTCTTGTCGGCAAAGTTTTCCCACTCATTGTCTTCATTTAATTGTCACAAGTACAAGCAAATAAGAAAAAAGTGTAAGAGTCAACATACAGTAAGCGAAGCAAAAAGCGATAAAGTAAAAATATGTTGGCAGCATGCATTTTATTGGCAGGGTTTTTATCATGCATCTAATCCTGCGCTGTGCCGTAGTCTTCTCGAGTTATCTATCGACTAAATGAAATCGTGTCGTCTATACAAGGTGTCAAATTATATACATGATGACTCTGTAGTATAAACTTGACAAGCTATAAGTAGAATTTTCTGAAAGAGAATTTCATTCGGTTATTGTCTTCATAAATTTTTGTCTTCGTATTACATTTGCTTTAGACACTATATCGTCTTAACTTGAGTTTCTTAGTCTGCATGATGTCATCATATTATACGAACTAAAAAATATTTTTATTTCGACCTCAAAAAATCTGCAACTTCTTATTATATGTATATAAAGTATAATGAAGTTGCGGATGTTTCTTAAAACTGCATAAATGCTTTACTACCCACCGTCTATACCAATATTTCTCTTCATTCTGCCCTCCTAGAATTCAAATGTATTGTCTATTTGTATATGACTACACATATACTGCTCTGGTGGAACTTCATGGGACGTTCCTCCCTGATTTTTTACAATATTTCCTCGAAGGCTTAAAAAAAAAGAAAAGAAAAGAGAAAAAGAACACGATACCTTTAAAGTGGGTTTTGGGGCACCGTATTCTGTGAAATTTCCAATAGGCACGATCGTGCTTTTTATTTTAGGATTTTCGCCGATGCTCTGGCGCCGTGCGCTAATCGTTTCCTTGGAAGGAACTAAGGGTAATTAGGTATACTAATTATAGCGATGCAAATTCACGAATATTCTTAAAAATGAGACACGGCTGTATTTTTGCGAATAGTTGTAGGTACCGACCTACAAATCTACGTACAACGACCGAACTAAATTTCAAAGATGGTTATTGTTCGTCGAAAATCACCCACAATCCTATCGAGCCAAAATTCGGAATGAAATCGCACATATCGAAAGTAGGTATACCGTGTCTACTGATCCGCACCAAAACTGGTGGCGGTGAATATCTATCGCGAATTTCGCAGCTAACTGCGCCGTTCCCAAATTACCTAATCACTTAAAAGGTACAGCTATTTAACTCCGCCAAAATAGAAACGACGAAAGTGATGTTCGTTATTGCTCCAAAATGCGAGCATAGCCTACCTATTCGCATTTGTATACCGGTCTATATGCCGTTTGATAGGTAGGTAGGTAGGTAGGTACCTACGCATATACCTGCGGCCCACAATTTGTAGAAAAAAAGGAATGGCCCCGTCACCTACTGTTTTTGTGCCGTGAAGATTTTCTCATGCGTGAGAAAACTGAAAAAATTGATAAAACCGAATAAGTGGAACAGTTTTCGTTACAAGAAGGGCAGGTAGGTGCCTATGATATGCGAGACGAAACCCACTCTCGAACTTTTCATCCGAATTCACGAGTCACCAATTCGGCGCACTTTCGGCGCGAAAAAATTATCGATAGGTAGGACCAGTGCACAGCCCCAATACCTCGTTAATTTTTTGTGAAATAGGTACTTACACCATACCTAACACAGTTAAGATAACTTGGTACTCGACCTTTTTGGGCAAGAGGTCCACTATTTTATATGGCTTTCGAAAAGCTAATTTCTAAATGATATACCCGCAGTTGCAGTGCCTGTTACTATCAGATCTCTTCTCTACGGCGATTCCCTTCGTATTTTATTTAGATCCGTGATCGGGTGAATTTTCGTCGCTACATTTAATTCAATTTGTAGATTTGGGTGGCTACTTGTTTCGATAAACTACGGATGTCAACATTCATCATTTCTCTAAACAGACACTCACATATTATATTTCGTAAATTGTGTTCTATCATAAAAAAAACGAAAAAAAAAAACCACAACGACGACGACGAAACAACACAACAAAAAACGTATAAAGTATAAACATCGTAATCATAAAGGTAGGTATCCACCTATTTATTATGCTTGAAAAATGTGATGACTACACGTTCAACGTATTTCTGGCATACCTACAGTCACGTTTACCATCTTCGTTATTTTATTTTCATTTATCAACGAAAACGTATCCGGGAACTCAAACCCACAGACTTCCCCCTCACCCCACCATAAAAGGGTATTATGGCGCACCATCGGACATCGAATCGATACATTATTTTATTACCTTACTTCTACAAATATTCGTCGCAGGCCTACTTATTTTGTTTTTACTCGCTGAAAATCCCCTCCTTCCTGGAATTTTGAGTTATCAACGATACCTACCAATGGCCACTCCACCGCACGAAGAACGATAAAGAACGACGAATACAGTGGCATTTTCGGTACCTACGTTATTTTTGAACATTTGGATGACAATTTTGTCGAGTGGATCATCGTCCCGTTCGAAAATAATTATCAATACGGTAATAATAACCGATAATAAAAACAATTGATGGTTGCGAAAAATAAATTAAACAGAAAATACGGCGGGTACCTAAGTTTTATCTTGCAAATTTTTGGCGTTTTTTTTGTTTCTTTTTGGTTGTTTTTTTTTTTTTTTTTGACTTTGTTTTTGAAGTCTTACCATCGATTTGAGTTTGCTTACAATTAGTTATTTGAGGACGAGCGAGAAAATTCAGATAAAAATACGTATCGATCGTCGTAGTTAAATGATAAATTTGTTGTTGATAAAATTTTTCGACTCGTTGCTTCGTTATAATTTCGGGACGTTTCGTTTGTTACGCGGATCGAATTTTACGACAGCATTCCAGTTTCCGATTCGAATGAGTAAGAATTTGTTAGACCGCATATCTGCACCGAAAAGCCGTCGTCTCACCCAATCCGAGGGTACATTTTACGTAGGTACCTATCGACAACTCGGTCATCCCATAAATTACATTAATAGCCTATCGTCGTTTTCGTGCGGTTCGTTCACCTTATTGTAGCCGAGGCGTACCTGTCCTCTACTGCAGCTACTTACCTATTTATCGTTGCGTGTTTTGTTGTTGTTTTGCTTTTTTTGATTTTTATTGATTTTTATTGATTTTTCGATTTTTTGATTTTTTGATTTTTTGATTTTTTTGTTTCCCCTTTCCAATTCCCTCGTCCACAGATAGGCGGGTACGTTCGTCGAACACATCGTAAATATTCACCTGCGGACGCAGCAGCATCATCGTCATCGTCATTGTCATCGTCGTCATCGTCGTCGTCGTCCTCCTCGTCTTCGTCCTCGTCTATCGTCTTCGTCATCGTCATCGTCATCGTCATCATGGGTGACTTGGAAACGTTTTTTGGCGGAAAATCGATATTTATTACCGGAGCTACGGGTTTTGTGGGTAAAATTCTCATAGAGAAGCTTTTACGCGCGTTTCCCGACATCGACGCCATTTACTTGCTGATACGCGACAAAGGCGACAAAAGTGCTGCTCGTCGACTGCAAAACATCGTCGATTGCGAGGTACGTTTACTAATATTTTTTGCCAAAACGATGCGCGACTAATGCGACGAGTCGACGGTCTCCAGTAAAGATGGGCCTATCCGCGTGCAGCCGTAGCCTACGTCTCGGTATGATTTTATTTACGCGCAGCTTACGGCCGTAGCCCCGCACCGAGGTACGCAAAGGCGCGACAGCTGCGCCCTTCACTACCTCAACAATGCGGCCGCGTTTCATTATTCGACCTTCTTTTTTTTCTTTTTTTTCTTTTTTTTCTTTTTTTTCTTTTTTTTCTTTTTTTTCTTTTTTTTCGTTTTGGAGGAAACTCGAGAAAAGAAGTGAGAAAAAAAGGACGCGTACCGAAGAAAAAGTTTTTTCCCCTTAAAAAATCGATAGAAAAGATAGCGCCGAAAATAAGGTTTGCAGTGCACCGAGTGCAAGAAGTAGTTGAAATGTTAGCTGAAATAGCTGAAATAGCTGCTGCGGACGTTCGAATCATTGGGACAATGTCGGGCTATTTTAATTCGAATCCGAGCCGTAGCGAACTTTCTTGCCTTTTTGCGATCCGCTATACGCGCTTTCTCTTTCTCCCTTCTTATTGGTGAACTTTTGGGGGCGAAATGTGGTTTTCTTCATTCGATTTTTTAGCGCATTTGCAACAAGAAGAGAAAAACGGCAATTTTTTGATTTGTAAACAGCGTAGCTACGCGAGATTTACGAGTTTCAGACTTTCGTCGATCGTACGTAAATGTTGACGTATCTCTGTGTGCGTGCGTGCGTGCGTGCGTGCCTACGTATGTGCGTCGCTTGTCTACCGAAGTTAAAAAAGTAATATTTCATTTTTGAAACGTACGTCTTATATTTCATCGAATGATTACTCGACTTCCGTTTAAGCTAGAGAGCTGGGGTTGGTGTTGCTAGAAAGAGAATAAAATTTCCATAATTTCCATATGATTTTCCAACCATCTTTATCAATTTGGAAATGAACGAACGAAAAAAAAAAAGCAAATATTGGAAAATTCGCCATTATTTGGAATCTAGAAATCTCTCCTCTTTCACTCGATGATTTCTCAGCCTCTATTCAAGCTGAGGAGCTGCAGTTGGTAATAATGGAAAGAGCAGACTAGAATCTACTTTCCATATAGTTTTTCAGTCATCCTTGGCGGTTCGAGAATAAACGACACGAAAAACAAGTCGAAGGAAAATCTGTCATTTTAATACGGTTTTGTTATTTCGAGGTTTACACGTCAACCCGTCGTGAGTACAGCCGCAGAGCTTTTATTCTACTCGCTATACTGCGATTTCAAAATATACCAATATTGCAGCCAACCTTCCGCAACAAAATAATGTTTATTTCGCATGAAACTAAAGCCAAAAATAAAAAGTTAAACCTTATCTTTTAAAAATTCGCCTGAATACCTAAACTTATTCATTCGTATAGGTACCTACATTTATAAGCTCTAATTTATAGGTAATAAAATTAATTGTTAATATGATTTTGTACGTTAAATTTACCTATAGTAAGGGTAGGTCCCTAGCAAAAGTATCGTCAACTCGGTTGGTTTTAGCCTTCGATGCGAACATCTTTATAACTATTGTGGAAAATTACGAGATTGAGGATTATCAGGGCGCCCCTCGACGTTATTGAAACGGCAGTGAAGTTGTTCTTTTCGCACTTCCTACGGAGAATAATAATTCATGCCCAGAAGACTTGATTGCAAAAGAGCATTCGGTCGAAACAAAAGTCAAATTTCGATTTATCTGTGCCGTCGTGTAAAACTCCGAGTGACGTGCCTACCCACATCGGATGCAACTTACTCTCGAAAACTGTAAACGTTGATTTTATTTTTAATTTAAAAAACAAAAACGAAACACCAGTAGGTACGAATGGAGCCTAAAAAGTATTCAGAAACACAAAAAAAAAAAAAAAAAAAAAAAAAAAAAATTTGTTTCACATTGACAACGAACAGTAGGTATTAGACGCATTTTCAAATGGTGGGGGTTACAATAGTTCGGCGCTGCTTGAAAATCTTCGGTACCTATCACAGTTTCTCGCTCTCTCGGTCGCATATGCGTATATATGCTACGCAGCTCCACTACTTTGCTAAAAAAAATGTACAATTGAAGAGTCGGATTTCAAGAAATGCGTAAATGCGTAGTCCACTTCTTAGACTGTATAGTACTGCACCGGTAAACTTCCTTAAGACCAATGTACTTCTTTTTAATGTCAAGATACGCCGCCAAAAAATGTCGGCAAAGCCGACGTACCTTGCGCGTATTTTCGACCTTTTGCTCGAATTCACCAACTTAGAATACATGCGATAAAGAGATCGCCTAAATTCATAAAGATGGCACACAGCAAAAGGTACGTCGAAAGGTTCGCTGTGGTTGGCTATTTAGCGCCGGCATGTCTAACCACAAATCATCTTCCTCTACTGGTCCGCCACTACTTAGTCAAAAGTCCACTTGAACCGTTTTTTGTTTTCATTATGCCATCCGATAGAGAAAGGTGAACTATATTTATCGTACGTTATGACCATACCGCAATATCGATATCTAGTCTTGTTTCATTGTTCTATGCGTTTGAAAATGCGTAATGTAAAATTATCAGATTTTGTAGCTCTATTCTATACCTGATTTCATAACATAATTAAAACTTAAGTCCACTAGTATTTGATCTTCGAACTACAGAATTATTAAATTTTGTACTACAGTACCTGATCCTAAAATGTATACTTAGTCTACTGTTTTTAAGTTGGTTTTCTATAGAAATTCTACTCATTACGTTTAGTGCGGTATTAGCCCGCAGGGTAGGGGGCGAGTACGTTTTTCATTTTATGACCTTAAGAAAATTTTTGGAGCAAATAACTCAAATTCGCACGCACGTATTATATATAGATAGATAGGATATAGATATACGTCAATTTTGTGTTCCCACGGTACAGGTCGCAATTTTTGTCCGATAATCACGAAATTTGGTACGAACGTTTGTACTAAGCTCGGGACAAGACCTATTAGTTTTGATGCGAATCGGCCGGACGGTACTTCCGGTACGTCTATTTTCATTTTCATATTGATCGTAAAATGCGGAATTTTGGAACCACGTGTACGAAATTTGAAACGAATATTTATCGTAATTTATTGTAGTATGCTATCGATTTTGGTACGGATCGAGCAGACGGTACTTCCGTTAAAGCTGTTTTTTCCTCTTTTTATTTTCCAATTGTGGTATGCCAACCGGGGTAGCAACACACCAAAAGGGTTGCGCTCGGTGGGCTACCAACATTTTGTTTACGCCGCCAGCGAGAACCGTTTCGACACCCTGACACATCTCCAAAGGCCCACTTTGTAAGTCCCCAAAGACACAAATAAAGGTTCAACACGAGGATACCAGATGGAACCTCATGAGCCTGGAAAGTGCATACCTGTAATTGTACGAAAGAAACATAGTTACCAGTAGTAATACATGGGTTCGTCCTCATAGGCGGGTATGAATGAAGACGTAGCGCGTGAAATATTACAGAGGTGAGAAAAGCATGGTGCGAAATATATATAAGAACAATGTACGCCAGTACCGCAGTCGAACATAAATTGAGCGAGAGTGTTCGGTCGAATGTACCACGAGAACGGACAAGCCGTAATCGTGGTAGATAAGGCCGGGCCGGGATAACCGCTCTTCTACTCTCAAATATACGTATATATTTGAAAGTGAAGAGCGATTATCGATTTTGGGAAAAAACCCGGTTGCCTACGAATAATCAACAGACGTTGATAATTGCCAGTAACCGGAGCGTATTTTAACCCGATACCTCACAATTTGCATTTACTTTTCTTTTTATAAAAATTATCCACACGCTCGTGTTTTCTGTTTTTTATTTCATAACTTTATTATATTCCTTTTGTTTTATCTAAAAAAATAAGATTATTTACCATACTCTATCATCGTAATTAATTTCTCATTTCAAGAAATAACGCTTTTAAGTTTCACATTGTCTAATATTTTGTCAGCAGCTAACAAATTTCGTACAATCGTAACACACCACTAACGCGTATGAACTTACAAACAATTAATGCGACCGTCGAAATTCGTAATTCTTTTTCTCGAAAACCCACTTTTTTTTATCGAGGCTTGCTGCGCTACAGTTTTACAATATCTTCTAAATGGTCTGACTTCAGTTTGTATTCATTTTGCCAGTTTTGGGTATCGGTGGAGACTCTTCTTTTTCACCTTGGAAACTCTTCCAGAGTTCTCAAACTTTTGCCAACCCCCCCCCGGCTTATTTTCACAATGATGAGTCGTGTAAATCGAAAGATTTTTTCCACAAATTTATATATGATAGTCAGAGACTATTACGGATTGGTTTGGTATTGAATTTGAGCAAAATTGGTCTTCTGATTTTCGAATGGTAGCAAATACAAAATTTGACCTTCTTGGGACATTGATGGGATTTGTGCTGGGAACTGTTATATTGCCAAGTGGCGTGGCACGAGGATAATACGGTAGTTTAAAGCCCCCGGTAAATTTTGAAAAAATTTGTACAAAAGCGGAACGAGAATAAAAGGCTGTAATATTATTTTATTACTTGCGCTTCGGCGGAGAATTTGCGAAAATAGCGTCGAGTGAGAGAAGAATGGCTTAAGCAATCTCAGAATGACGCCATACGACGGCTTAATAGTCTAACGATACGTACTTATAGTTTGAATTTACGTAGCGCTAACGTGAGTCGGGATGCACCGATGTTGTGGGGCGTAGGTAACAAATGCCGCTTTCTTTGTCGGATTCGAAAAACGCTTTTAAAATAAAAATAGGTAGTTACCTACGTAATTAGGTAACTGTTAGGTAACTATAAAAGTATAAAATTAATAAATAGGTATTAATAAATTGGCGGCTGCAAAATAAGATTTAGCTAATTTTACTAAATGCGGCGAAATATGTGAAACGCCGTGTGGAGCAGCTACTTCTTTGGCATGCGGTAAAACTGACCGAGAGGGGAAAAAATATGGAAAAATGTGGCGTACTGGAAATTATTTTATTTGTCGCATCGTGTAATTAGGTCACCGTCTCGTCGTTCAGACGGGTACCTACCCACCTATCCTACCTACCTAGTGCCTACCTAGTGCCTACCTAGTACCTACCTACAGCTATTGTATGCCGTCGAAAAATATTAGCCGCGATGAAAGGTAACGCCTTTGTGGTAAGGACGGACGGCGTTCGATAATTTTCTCAACTTTTCATTTCCGGGAAATGAAAATTGGTAAAACTATTCGCTATTTCGTAGACAGAGTGTCCGCAGTTACGGCGAAATACCTACCGTAGAACGGTTACGACCCTCGCAAAATCTACGAATCATTTTATGCGCGTCTTATTCGGTGCCATCGTAGGGGCGAAAGGGGAGTCTGCCTCGGGCCCGCACTTTTTCCGAGTTGTCGCAAAGCGCGTATAAGTAAACCGAGTTCTCGAATCGAAGAAAATGTACGTCGATCGGTGGCATTTTTCAAGCATCCACCCCCCCCCCCAAGACCCGATAACGACGACCATCCGTGCGCGGATTCCCTCTCGACGGCGCCGCATCCGCTCGTATTGACCCAAACTGTCGAAATTGGTGTCGACGGATTGACGAAGCGCGGTGCAGTCCCGGAGTACGTATTTCGAAACGAAAATTAGTCGCTAACCACTTCAGCCTCGGTCGCCAGTGTACCACACTGATGGGTTTTACCATATATTTCAACGGCACCTACCTCTATCGTACCTACTCTTTATTTATAATACAAAAACCCATTCGAAAAATTAAAAAAACCACAATCAACTCCCGGCAGGATTTTCAGCTACCGGTACGTTTTTTTTTCTCATCTTCTGGCAACACTGACACCTCAAAGTACCAAGGGAGCGTGTTTTTCTTCGCGGATATATCCGTAATTAATACAGTATAATGAAGACAACGTGCTGCCGTTTTATAATGGGATCGACTGTCGGTCAACGTCTACGCCGAGCACTCGTACACCGGAGTGCAAATTATACCCCCACATCAATCGACATCGACCAATCAGAACGAACAGATTCTCCAAAATGGGGTAATTTGTAAGCCGGTGTTCGTAAACAAATGCAGTGTGCAATTTCTTCCTCCAATCGGATGTTTAGAAAGCAAAACTCAGTCTTCTCCGTCATATACACATAGGTACATATCCTCGAAGGTATTTTCCCAGGGTATTCTCGACTTACCACAATTTTTTCGAGCTTTTCGAGATATCGGATTCCAAATTTATAGTAGCCTACCCGCTGTTAGTTCATGTTTTTAACAAACGTCGCGATATCGATGAAAAATATGAAATGAAACAAAACAGAACGACACTAATTACTAAACCAATCGAACGAGTCTGAGTCAGAAATCCTTGTAATATTACCCTGCGTGCATGGAGAAGCTACCCTCTAACGACTGATGTTTTCCAAGTTGATGAGGATATTGAGGGAGGGGCGAGAGTTAACGGAGTAAGAAACAAAAAGTAGGGATACCCCTTATCCTTCTTCAGCACACATATTTATGATGGAAGATATCCAAATAACTACCTGACTGGTGTTCCGAACGACCGAATATTAGCAGTCGAAGCGCAAGTTCGAATTTCTTAAAAAAAACTTGGACAATGCGAAGAGTGTGGGAAATGATCGTTTTCAAAACAGCATTCTTGGCAACAGGAACAGCATTGCGTGCGGCGTTGCCGAACACTGTTGCGACCTGACACCCTTTAAATCTGTCAAAACTGACAAAGTGTGACCACTACCCATTCACCCAAATCAAAATCCATCCTTTAGTTGCTATCTGGGTGGTGTGACGGTGATTCGAAGTACGGCGACCCTGAAAATAAAAGCTCTAAAAAGAAACGGTTGGAAACACCGTTTCTAAGGGTTAAAAAAAACGTCGTCCGCAGCGGCTTGTGAGTTTTCAGGGCGAGTGCTTCGAAGGCGACCGTCTTAATTTATGGAAAATAAATAAAATCTACGATTTCACGAACTCTGTCTGCGTATTTGTATTTTTTGCGCAGACCTCGTGCATATAGACATCGACTAATCAAATCGCACCGTATCCTACTCGGATTCATCACAAATTTCTCGAATTCGGCAAAAAAGACGTACCTACTACTTAGCCGGATAGAAAAAGTGAGGCGTCGATAAACATGTAGGCGTAAAAGGTGGCATTCGCGGATAACTACCTAAATTATTACGCTGTAGGCTATATAGAAAACCAGTTGTGGTATTCGCACGCTATCAGTCTGGGCCCATCTTTACTCCAGGTACGTACAGTTACGCACCCGCTAAAAGAATGTCCCACGTCTGCGTAATTCGCTAGGTAATCCATTAGCGAGTAGTTAGGTAGTTAGGTAGTTAGGTAGTTAGGTAGTTAGGTAGTTAGGTAGTTAGGTAGTTAGGTAGTTAGGTAGTTAGGTAGGTAGGTAGGTAGGTAGGTAGGTAGGTAGGTAGGTATCTACTTACAGTACGAGTACAATTTTCCGTACGTTTTCAGCGGCGAACAATTCGTCAAATAATTAGAACGGATAATTAGCTAGGTACCGTTTTCTACTTGAATTCTCGATGAATCCGAATGCGGTCCCGTTGGCCTTGCGGTTGGTTAACGAGAGGTTGTCACCAAAACACGCCGATGAAAAACTCGCTAATCTGTACCCGTAGGCTATACGCTTCCTTCACGAATGAGCGCATTTGCCATTCGCGCCACACTTCTTCGTTACCAGTGAGGCTGCGAGTGAGGAGCCATCTATCCGCGACGGACGCATCGAATACACGTTTCGCGTCCTAGTCTGAGCGAATGAGCGAGTGAGGTGTACGTGCGCAGGTGACCAACTACGATCACTAACGAACCGATGCACGCGTTCGCTGCGCCATGACGTATACCTGCGTAAATTAATATATACCTACGAAGGGAGTACCTGCGAATAAAAAAAAAAGTCGATCCCTGCCCAACAAATCGTCATTTTCAACGAACCGAAAAAATGCGTGCTCCTCGTCGCGGTACCGCGGTACCCGCCCGCCTAACTAAACGCCGTTTTGTTTTATCGGCTCAACGGTGCGGTCCGGGTACGGTACGTAGGCTACTTTCGAAGTAATTTACTCGTAATCGTGACCCCGACTCGAAGATTTTCCATTAATGAAAATAATTATATTTTCGTTGGAGAGAAGGAGACGCGGATACGTCGTTTTCATTTATTTATTTAATTTTTTTTTTTTTAAACCGCGCGTGCCGAAGCGGTGATTTCAGACCGCCAAATCGTCGGCATTTTTTCGCCGATTGATGCGCATTTTAGGCTGGATTACGTAAGCCAACGGCTCCGTTCGAGCTCATTGATTGACTTATTGCGGCTAACGGTGGTTGTTGTCACATTCTGCCGCAGCTATTTAGCCTACTCAACGCGCAAAAACCGGAAGCGGTGCGGAAACTCAAGGTGATATCGGGTGATGTGACCAAAGTTGGACTTGGAATCAGCGAATCGGATCACCAAACGCTAATCGAAAAGGTAAACGTGGTCTTTCACTCGGCAGCGACGGTAAAATTCGACGAAGATTTGAAATTGGCTCTGGACATAAATCTGCAGGGCACGAAGCGAGTAGTGGAGCTGTGCAAAAAGCTGAAACATCTTGAGGTGAGTTACCTACGCATCGTGCACAGCTGCTCGATACGTTGGGGAGACAAAAATTTTGCACGTATGGGAGAGGGGGCGTTGAAAAGTATTCGACGTATTATAATTACACGTACGCCCGCACGTGCGGTAGGCGAGTAGAGGTGCGAAAAATATCGATACCTGTCGATATTCGACCGAATTAGTCCCTAATGCACGCCTCCTCCTCCTTCTCCTCCTCCTCCTCCTCCTCCTCCTCCTCCTCCTCCTCCACCGCCCCAAAAATCGAAATATTTCGCGTATCGATACGAAAAAATATCGATATTTCGCGCAACCGAGTAGGTCGGTAGATGATAACATCCTATATACGGTTTACTTATCATTTTTGGAACTGGGAATGAGCCGAACTGCGCGCGCACCTATCTCACCTACCGTTGCAAGTTTACGCGAATTACCAACCCTGATGCGATGTTTGTTTGCGGATAGGCTTTCGTTCACGTGTCGACGGCCTACAGCAACTGCAACCGAAGTGAAATCGACGAGACGATATACCCGACGCAGTGGGATGTGGAAAAGATCATACAGGCCACGTATTGGATGAACGCGGACCTCATTGCCGAACACACGCCTCAGTAAGTTGCCGTCCGCTAAATACCGGTACCTACCTTACCTATAAGTCATTTTCGAGGTGGCTATTTGCGCGAATGGCATCGGCGAGTCGAGTCGAGTGGTGAGTGGTGAGTGGCGAGTGGTGCGGCGGCCCATCAACCGTCGCAGCTTCTGAAAAGGTGTTCTTAATTCCCGTAACGCGAAACAGCGTCCGCGTCCTCCTTGAGTGCCCGCCGCTGTCAACGTTATCGTCGCTTACTTACCGAGCCTGTTGTCCGGCGTACCCGCAGCGGGTACAATAAAATAATAGATAAAACGAAATAATGTTTCAGTCGCCGGAAATGTCACATTCCACGTTATTAAACACACCTTTACGTTTCACGAATGCCTGTTTTTTGTACTTTACAAACTGTTACCCACCTTACCCACCCGTCTATCGCACCTATCGAAAATACACCATCACCCTTCCAGCAATTTCCATTTTCGCCGCCACAACCACGCCCTTTTCTTCTCGATTTCCCAATCGGTAATGTAAAAAACGTATCGAACTGTAAACTGAAAAATTCCACGTAGCCTACGCGCGTCGTTACGACGTGGCAGACAACGACGCGTTAAAGAAAAGGCCTTTTTCTGTGCGAAGGCCGATACACCGGCGCCAGTACTTTTTAATTTCAAGTGTTTCGATACGTTCGCGCGGAACATCCTAATTACCTACGTAGGTACTCATCCAGTAGCCTAACTACCTACCAGTTCACCGCACTTTGTTCTCCAGTCATTTTTAAATGTTGCTGAATGAATATTTACTCAAACTCCGTGTCTCGGTATATAACTGCCAATATTTCTTCTTTTTTTCTTTTTTTTTTTTCGCTACCCTATAATTCACGTTCAGCTTTGACACTCATTCTGTCTTCGGCTATCCACTAAAAATATCGCACAATGATTAGTCTTATCGAGAAACGCGTTGTTCATTCTTATTCTACGGGAGGATTAATCTTTTTCTCTTCAAATTCAATAATCCTACAGCTGCTTAATGAAAACGGTGAAAACTGTGCTATTGTAACTTTGACTATACCCCAACCATACAGACTGAGCATACTGTATAGTGATAAAAACGTGAAGATAGGATTATCTCTTATAAATATAAAAGCTTATAATTATGTTAAAAAAAAAAAAAAACAAGTTTTTTGAAAATAAGCTTTTATTTTTTTTTTTACTTTGGCTTCGTCCGAAGAAATAAATATTATTTCGTTGTGGAAGGTTGGCTGAAGTGTCGGTATATTTTAAAATCGCAGCATTTAGTAAAATAAAAGCTTATAATTATTTCTTTTTTTTTTTGCTTTAGCTTCGTCTGAAAAAATAAATATTATTTCATTGTGGAAGGTTGGCTGAAGTATTGGTATATTTTAAAATTGCAGTTCCCAGTAGAATATAAAAGCTTATAAGGACCATAATTGGAGACATAAAGTACTTCCGATTTTGCTTTTTATTAACAATTTTTGACATCGTGCTTGAAAGTTGTAAAAAAAAAGAGAAATAAAGTAATTTCAACCACGTAGGTTTTTTCAGTTTGAGGAATTGAACTTGAAACCTACATATTTGTCGGCTATAAGTGGTGAACTTAATAACACAGCCATCTCACTTCCGACTACAGCTAGCGAATGTATTTTTGTATAGAGCAAGGTATGGAAATTCTCGCACACTCCCCCCCCCCCTCTAGAGAGGCTCGACACGAGTTGAACGGTTAGACAAAGCCAGAAACCCCCCCCCCCGTATACTTATACACACAGGCTTACAACACTCCCTATATATGGGCTCTATTTCCATTATATAGGGCACCATCTATTGGCAACTCGAGTCAGGAAGGAAAGTTGTGAGTTCCACGTTACACCACTAAGGTGCGTGAATGTCCAGCGCGTCAGTTTTGGGGAATCAAACCGGGGACCTACATATTTGTCAGCTAAAAGCGATGAACTTAACCACGTAGCCATCTCAACACCGACTATAATTGGCGAATGTATTTTTGTATAAAGCAAAGTATGGCGGTTTCCCCAAACCAAAATCAAAAAAACTCGGCGCTTCGCGCCTCGGGACGGGGCTCCGCCCCCTCCACCCCCCGGGATGTTATTACTTTGAGCCTGACGGCTAAAATGTAAAATACCTGACCCTTCAACAATCAGTGTCTTTATTATAATGTGTGGTCTTATATACGCGCTACTTTTGGGTCGCTCTTTCCTGTCGTTTTTTGGCTGGGGACCCATCGCTAAAACCTGAAGGGTCAGGTTAAAAAATTTTCAGTATTCGATTAACGATAAAGTTGCTTAACTTTTTGTAATAAAAATCACTTCCCGCCGATTGTATCTTTGTTATTTTTTCGTCGGTAAACTTTACACCCTCGATTCGTTGCAACCGCTGAGAAATCGTCTGGTTTAGCCTCGACCTGCGGTAAAGTCGGCGCTGGTCAGAAATTAGAACGTTTATGACGTCATATTTGGACGAGTGTGCAGAAAACGAAAGATAAAACCGATGTAACGAACGAGTTAGGTAAATTTTCTCCAATGGAGTAGGCTCTGCTTTAACTGTGATTTCAGTTTCTTATTGGGCGTTTACTATCCACGGGGCAGTCGCACTCAAATGACAAGTCGTCCATTATACGGGCAAACGGTCCACTGTTTACCGATAACTTATACCTAATTTCATCAATTGCGATTAGATTACCTAATATGCAACTGCGTAGTGACGTTGACGTAATCAAAACAAATTCGCGAACGGGGGCTGAATCAAACATTCTGATAAAATGTAAGGCCGACAAATTTTTGCGAACACGAAGTTGAATAAGTTTATTATTTTTTTCAATTTCATCGATTGGGCTGCGTTAATAGATATCCGACGCGTATTTGTGCGCTCGGAGACCGTCATAAAGCATCCGTAGGCCCGAATAAGTAACTACGTAGGTACCTACCTATAGTCTAAATTCAAGATCAGGAAAGAGCAGAATATTTTTTTTATTTTTTATTTTTTTTTTTTGGGGGGGGGATGTAAATCATTTTCTAGTCGATAGAACGGATACTTTCTCAAACGGCAGAAATGTGTGAAGGGTAGGTACGAATGATTCTGTGGCGGGCAGCTGTCTGGTCGTCGACCTTCCAGATACCTATACTTGGGCATTCTTATTTTGCGTCGGTTTTGGCGCAATTCGCTCGTTAGTAGTGGGCTGCACACGGAGCGTACGGTCTACGAATACGACGAGCATTCCGCTGCTAATGAAATGTCGGTTCTCGGTAGGTACAGGCGTTGGTATTTTCGTCCTATTTACAGATTAGCTGTAGCCTATACTTACACCTGTATAGGTATACGTGGTACACGCCATTTTTACCGAACATGCCGAAACGGCGCCGTACCGTACGTAAATATTATTCGTTTGCCAACGTCCACAATTTCGCTGGACGTCCAAAAAACAAAACAAAACGAGTACATATACATATATATATATATATATGTGTGTGTGTGTGTGTGTGCGCGCGCGCGCGCGTGGATGCAGGTAGCACGCACAAATGACGAATACCCGTCTTGGCCAGCACGTTCGCCTCAGTCGGTATGCGCGCCTGCACGCACGTGCAACGGTGGCGCACTCGGCTGTTTACTTTCGCCGCCCAAATTGTGGCGACTCGCACTCGACATTCGTCCGCCACCGTCGACTGCCTCCCGTAGCCTCCGTGCCTCCGTGCCTCCGTGCCTCCGTGCCTCCGTGCCTCCGTGCCTCCGTTTCGATTCGCACCGCCATCCGGCCGTCGTTCGCGTCGCCGTCGACGGTGCGATTTGTTGTGCGGCCCGAAAGGACGAATACGGTGGGCCGCACGCACCTACCTGCGGGTGCGCAGCTGGCTGATTGTGATTAGCAAATGCGAAAACGGGGCCGGTGGCTGGGCGCACGCAACGTTCACTCTTCTGTGATTGGTGTGAAAGGTAGCCACAGTGACACAGAGTGGGGGCACCTACGTGTATGGCTGTAACCTGCGGCTCTGCCAACGGCGGGTAGGTGCCTACTCCGCGTTAGCATTGACGCGAATAAACTGTACGAGGTAAGCAGTCCTTGCGTGACGCGTGTCGCGTGTCGCGTGTCCTCGGCTCACCGTACGTACCTATTTTACAAAATTTGTATTTTTGAAAGGTCGAATTCGAACAGTCGACGTGAGCCGGGCAGCCCGCCCCGCACGCCAGTCCGCCATCCGCCGACTAGAATCAGTCGCATTAATTTTGAAGGTGGGGGGCGGATTGGGACGAGGGCGGGATTTCGCGAGGCTCGCTCGACATTTTCAAAATCGCCTAACGCGTAACACGCGAAGCCCAAACTCGGTTTCTAATCAAATTTCGCTGTGGTGCGAGTGTGGGTGCCTACCCGCGTCGTATACTCACCCACGTTAGGCGCGACAAAATCGTAGCCTCGATCGCAGCTTTTGTAGCTGAAATTCGGGTAAATTAGTTGACCGGCTGGGTGCGGCCATAGGCTGTTACCGTATCTACCGAATGAGAAGCCCCAGGCAGGGGTACCTATTTCGACGGCAGTTACGGGGGCCGTAGCTCGCGAATAGGTGCGTCTGTGGCGACAGCAAAAAGGTACTTTTGGGCGCGAAACCAGCGGACGCGGCGGAGGTGTTCGTCGCACCTTTCAAACTGTTCGGCCGAAGTTGTGGAACGCGATGGCGAGAGAAACGTTTCCGATGGATTTTGCGAAAATTTCGCTGAAATTGTAGCGTAGGTAGGTACGTTTTTCTGGCATACCTACTGGTAGCTGAAATTCCGAAAGGGATGTGCGATTTAAACTGCGGATAGAGGACGGCGTGTGGCCGCACTTGCGTATCGACAGGGCTCTAGGCTAGCCTAGGGCCTCGCCAACACCTAATATTTTCTATCGCGGAACGTTTCGATTTGGTGATACGATGATTTTCATTTGAAAAAGTATTTTACCGCCGCCGCCGCCGCCGCCGCAAAACCGCTTAATGTCGGTCGAAGGTTGGAGCCGCGATCGGAAGTTTAATTTTCGCACAGTTGGAGGAATTGGTAGAGAATCCGAGTTAACGGTTAACACGGAATTATTGTTACATTCTTCGATTCTTCGTACGGCGTAAATAATTCCGCTGTCTGGAGTCTGTTCGTGCGGTGAACGTTAGGTACAGGCCTGCGGGTACGTACCGCAGGTACCTAGGTATTCGTCAATGCCACGTAGGCACCCTTAATTGGTACCGACTCGTTACATTCGCAGCCCCCAAGCGCTAGCTAGGCAACGAACCTGCGATCTTTTTTCGACGAAGATATTTTTACGAATTAAGAAACGACCGCGATACTAGGCTCCACTTGGCCGGCTGTTAATTCGGTCGTGTTGCGTTTTGTTTTTTGTTTTTTGTTTTTTGTTTTTTTTTGTTTTTTGTTTTTTGTTTTACAAATTATTATTTCTAATTTTTCGCAGAATAATTGGTAGCTGGCCGAATACGTATACGTTTACGAAGGCACTGGCCGAACAGGTGGTGGCTGAAGCGAGCAAAGATCTTCCCGTTACCATCGTCCGTCCTTCGATCAGTAAGTGGAATAAAATTCGTGCTACTTTTTTGTAGCGAACGCAATGCCTAATACTATAGAAACCGGGTGCGGAGATAGCCGCCGTAGGTATTCCCGTATTCCCGCATTCCCGCATTCCCGTATTCCCGTTGATGTCGCCATTAGTCCCGATATTCGACTGCACGCTGCACGTGGTCGGCGTTCGCTGGCCAACTTCGCGTTCCGCGGTTACGTTGGCCGATGGCCGTTGCTCTCTGCAGCCGTAGCCACAGTAACCTTTTTTTCATCTTCTGTCCCGTTTTACCGTTTACGCATCTGCTTCGGATGGTACGCTGATGGTAGGCGGGTATGTCGTACGTAGCTACCTACCTACCGAATACCTGTACCTACGAATGCACTATCGTGTGACGAGTGCTGCAAACTTCACTCCGCAATTAAAATAGCCGAATAGAACTTGTCACGCACCCTACCTCTTGCAACTAGGACAACAACAAAAATTGCTAAAGAACTAAATTGCGTACTCGCTGCTTCGCCTGATTTTAATGCGCGGGTGCGTGTAAAAAAAAATTATCGTCTGCGAAGTTGGCGTTCGCAGCTTAAAAATTCGTTCCTTTGCGTACATTATTTTGCTACGCGGGCGTGCAAAATATAGGTTACCTTACGCACGTGTTACCATAGTAGTGTAGGTAGGTACATCGTGTACCATGGGGGAAAGTTTGTTGTTGTTGTTGTATTTTGGCTGAGCCTGAGTTTTGAACACGCGTCGTAAGCGACTCTAGCGTGCTGAACACGAGGGTTGAAAACAGGGGACGCAAAAAAACGCAAAAAAACGCTCGTCCCAAGAGGCACTCTGCGCCTTTAGTGCGCAACCACGACGACGTTATCGCAGTAGGGCCTATGAAAAAACTGCGAAGAACCCTTTCTGTTGTAAAGGAATTCGCGGACCTTATTTTTGCGTCAACTCGCCCATTCGGGCGATAAATATAAGTTTTCTTTTTTACTCGGGCCTCGTGCGAAATACACGTTGGATAGCCTAGGTACTTCGTTGCCAAAGGTTGGCTGCGGTATTCGCGTAGGTACTTTAAAATCGCAGTCGGCGATAGCGGCCACAATAAAAAAGCGTGTGATCGTGTAATTTTAACGAAACAGAAAACGTTACGTACCTATTGTTAAAAAACCGATTCGAGCTTTCTTTTATTTTCACTCTGCGTCAACTGCGAATGACTTTGTTCGAAGTGAAGTCTTGCGTTTTTTTGCGCCCCTTGATGGAACGAAAAGTGGCGAATTTCGATGCGCAGTGAAACGATCATCTTCTGCAGATGCGAACTTGCAACTCGAATTTCTCGCACATCGACCAATTTCTCGCATAGGTTGGCCATACTTTCTCAGTTTTTATTACTATTTCTCCCTACGAACCAAATACCATATTTTTTTATCCCATTTTCTGTCCAACATATCGAAAGAAAATAATGAAGCCAACGACTTTCACGCAAAACTAAATGGAAAAAGGTGACATTTTTTTCAATAGCTTTTAACATGTTACAAATTTTCAATAATAAATTTACAAAACTTTACAAATAAAAGTGATAATTTCATAAATATTTTCGAATTTGGTTAAACAAAAATAAAAACTTTACGTTCTTAAAAAAATCAAACCTTTTTTCCCGGGAGGAGGTGTGGAAAGTGTAAAGTGTTATTTGGATTTAAAGAACAAAAAAACAAAAAAACAAAAAAACAAAAAAACAAAAAAACAAAAAAACAAAAAAACAAAAAAACAAAAAAACAAATCGCTATTTTTTGGGAGACATCGAGGAGGCGTTGCAAAAAATAATGTGTGACACGCGTGCAAATTAGGTGATCGATATTCGCGTGATTTGCAGCACGAGTCGAAGTCGAATGCCGCAAAAGTCACACTTATATGAAAATCACCTACTCTTCGCATTTCTATCGCAAATAACTATTGTCGTTAAAAAATCGCAAGTTATCGTTAAATATTTTTTTCCACCACCATTGTTTATTCGAATACCTAATAATTAATTAGCAATTCGAAAAACGGCAAATTTTCCATTAATTATAGAGATTCTTTTAATGGTATTCGTATTATTATACCTGTGAAAAAGGCGGGGACGATAAAAAAAATTTTTATCGGTGGTTAATTCGAGTGAATTTTCTCCTCGTGCCACCTACACCAACGTCGATTTTCCAACGTGAAAGCAGCTGCAGAGAAATCATCTCGGGAAAGATAATTATTTTTTTTTATTTCTTTCTTAAATAAAAATATCGTTTCAAAATAAATGTTCTTTCGTCGTGATTTTTCACCGGCAACGCTGATTTTTCCGCCCAAAAGTGAACTCTTCGGACCTGTAAATTTCACATTTTTGTTCTTGGACCAAACGTTAGCGAATTGTGGTCATTTTTTCAAAATTGTCGGTCCCAACATCAAAAGGTAGTCGTCTGACCCAAAAAAATTTACTTTCGGTGCTAAAATGAAGGCGGATTACGGGTGTCAAGATTTGCAATAAGATGGCGGTGGATTATGCGGCAGTGGCCGCGGCGTCATTTCCGGACGATAACTTCTTCGCCCTCGAGGACGGTTTAAACTCGCTCCTTTATTCTCTCTAAGGTAGCACCTGAAAGGCCGAGTCAAGTGGAAAACCGTGCTCTGCTTCGTAGGCCTGCTGTTTTCACAAAGTTAAAATTTCCCTACTTTACCGAATGTAGATTAGGATAGGAGAAGAACGGAGACAGTGAGCAGCTTCAACCGTCCTTTAAAGCAGCGGACGGAGGTCGTCCTATTCGTCAGCATAGGCTCGATAGAAATAAGTCGAGTTCAAAAGGTAGACTGTAAACGCTGCGTATGCGCTCTAACGTTTCATTTTAGCCTACGCTCGCATATAAAACGTCGACTACGCGCTAATTAATATTTTAATTTTTCGCTCCTTCTACGAGTATAAGTTGTAATTCGTGATTTTTATTAAACTTGGTTTGCTCGCAGACGGGCGATTAAAATCGACCTCACCCAGAGGTTAGGGATGGGGATGATGAAAATTTCCCGTTTCACTATAAAAGAAAACTAACGACACCCTTTTGCCATTTTAATTTAATTTTTTTTTACGCCCTCGTATAACGTTACGGATGTATCGCCCAAATTTTTGGTTCGCGGTTTTGAGATAGGCAACTACAAACGACAGAGGGCTGGAATTTTCACAGAAAGTGGGTAGTTCCTTTATCGAACTGTCCTTGACTGTCCTTGTGCGAGTGAAACATCTGGCGTTAGTTTGGTACCTATTCATTGCGTAATTTATGAAAAAATTGTGGGTTTACGATTTTGCGAAAACTTGGCGAGAGATAAAGTTGAAATTTTGACCATACGTCGTTCTTACGTACGTACAAATCTGGTAGACGTTTTGGTGTCTATTAGTTTGAGTAGTTTCCGACAAAAATGGAAAGAAAAAATTGTTGGAAAAAATGTTATGTTCGTAGTTTTGAAAAAATATACCGCGAAACGAATAGGACTGAAATTTTCACAAAAGGTAGCACTCATATAGGAACAGGTCTGATAGGGGCTTGTTGCCTATTGGTTCAGTGCTTTCTAACAAAAATTTAAAACAAAAAATAAAAAATAAAAAATAAAAAATAAAAAATAAAAAATTTCTAGAAAAAATCAAATCGCCTGCGTTGCTTGAAGTATCTTTTTCGTATTTACGGCGCATAGGGTTGCGAGCGTCTTTTTTCCATTGCATTAATCCGCGTTTTATGTTTTTATTTTTTTTAATATTGTAGATGAAAGTTGTCGAGTTTTTCTTTAATTAGTAATAAGAAAATGAACGGGAATAATTAAGTTGGGCTGGTACCTATCCTACTGCCTTTAGGCATTATCCCATACACATTTTCAACGAAAACTTATCGCGAAAAGGGATGAGCCGAGACCCGATCTTTTACAGTTGGTTTCTCAATTTATTACCTTACCTTACAAAATCTGGTGGCAATTGAGTCGTTTTCACTCCAAAACTTCCGATTAACTTTTTACTTCGTCAGATTTTTTATTTTTTATTTGTTTACTCTCGAGCGAAAACTTTATGTCATCGTAAAGTTATAGTTTCCCATCTGCATAGTCTATGAATAATTATAGATTAGATCAGTTCAACTCGAGCATATTTTCACTGGATTCTCGCGTGAAAAATCAGCCGTTAGTTATTTTTAATACTTAGCCTATCTTCATTTTTCGGTTTTCCAGTTAGTGGTTTTAGTTTTTTTGTAATTTTTTAAATTTTGTGAAAATTGCTTACCCATAAATATATCGTTTCTTACTATTATCTACCTGTTAGGAAATGATTACATCGTTAAGTCGCCCGTTACTCCGGGCAGAAAAATATGTTGAATTAGAATTGAAGTTGAAGTTGAGAGGTGAGAAAGTAGCACCAACTCCACCCTTGACCCCCCCCCCTCCCCTCCGTTCCAACTCGGCAAACGAGTACTTTCCCGTGTCTCGTAAAAATTATTTTAATGATTTTTTCATATGTTCTTTATTATTATAGTATTATCCATTGCGAATGACCCCATTCCCGGATGGATTGAGAGCTGGAATGGTCCAACTGGAATTGTGAGTGCAGCCAGCAAAGGAGTTTATAACAGTTTCTTTCTTCATCAATGGGCTGTCGTGGACATGGTTCCGGCTGATGTCGTCGTGAATTTGTTAATCTGTTCCGCATGGGCTTTGGCCTGTAAAAAGTAATAATTACTTTCATTATTCGTTTTTCTCTTTCTTTTTATCTTTTTTCATCGCTGGTTCATTATCGTCTCTATAATATAATAGCGATAAATAAAATTGCTCGTTGTTAAGATTATAACGTTGCTTTGTTGAATCAATTGGACTGTGGAATTTTCGCCAGACATTTTTGCGTTTTTCACATAATTTAGTTGTTGTCTATACAATAATACGAGCAATAACTGTATGTATGTATGTACGTATGTACTCTATGTACGTATGTACTCTATGTACGTATGTACGTATGTATGTATGTATGTACGTATGTATGTATGTATGTATGTATGTAACCGCGTTCTGAAGAACTGGATCAACAATGTTATTAAAATTTACAGGAAAGGGGTTTGTGGTTACGAAAAAACAATTTAGATAGGTCCTAAGTTAGAGAAAATTCGTTGAACTGAAATATGAGCATCTCAATTTATCCATCAGCGCAGTAAGCGATAACAACAACGAATGATGAAAAATTCGCCTGGCTAAAAGTAACGGATAGGTAAGGTTTTCGAATTTTCGTAGGCCTAGGGTGCGTATGATTATTGCGACGTGTGACTGATGAATTAACGAGTTAATTTCTATTCTCGAGAACCGAGACACGTTACAAAAATATATTTATGAAATTCTCCAGCTTGAATTAAGTTAACGAGGTTTTTTTCTAATTTCCACGTCCGAGCCAACAGCTCGGTGAAGCAGGTAATAGCAGTATTTCACGCAGCTCGAATATCCGAGTATGCGACCTGCGGTGCAGAATTACCTATCCGTAGCCAACACGTAAATACGTACCGTAGGTACTACTCGACCTAATTATTGACCTTAAGACATTTCAGCCCTACTCGTAGCTCGTAAGAGATTTGCGCTATTTAATCCGGCTTATAATAAAGTACCTACGTACCTATGTGTTTGAAATCTGTTTGGCAGAGCGAAGAACCTGACCATCTACAACTGTTGTGTAAGCAGTCAGAAACCCTTGAAGTGGGGTGATTTCATATCGCAGTGCTTGTTCTATGTGCGCAAAAATCCTTCGGAGAAGGTATTCTGGTATCCGAAGGCGCACGCCTACTCCAATCGCTTTCTCTACAACGTCGGTTGCTTCTTTCGTCATGTCTTTCCGGCCTACTTAATGGATACGTTAAATATGTTCGTCAAAAGTAGTGTGTAAGTACCTGCTGCTGTAGTACCTATAGTAGCTGCACATCTGTTCGAAACAGATTCGTTTTTTCACGTTACGATGTACTGAGTGAAATGGGTACGTACGCGTGAATTAAGTACCTATAGCTGGTAATGGTTACCCGATCCCGAATAGGCACACATTCGGAGACGGGTTGACGAAATTACGTGAGAAACGCGAGTCCAAACAAACAAACTGACCCTTCCGCTGAACTTTATGCAGCAACAAAAGCGGTCTTATTTGAAAGGGCTTCGAACGGACGAACTAACTTAGCGCAGCATCTATTCGCTAGAGAACCCAGTTTTCCAATTAGTCTATCGACCATCGTAAAAAATCTTGGACTCGTAAAAAGCTCGGTGTGGGTTAAATAAAAGTTTTGCAAAAAACATTATTTAAAAACACAACGTACGAGTAAACTCGTAAGCAAATATTTATATATGATCGATTCGTCGATAATAATTCTCAAATTAATCCTCGCTCAAATTTTAACCGATTACAAAGTGCCTTGTCTCCTATAATGTACGGTTAAGAAGAAGTGTCTCTTGCCATTGCAAGCCATTGCAAGCCATTGCAAGCCATTGCGCGGCAAATACAAATTTGGTACTAAGTGCAAAGCAGAAAAGTCACTCCTAATCCGTTGTTCCGGCAATGCGAAAAGAAATAAATACGTCAACCTATAGACTGGGGACTTGCCTGAACTCCTTGCACCCAATTCCACCATAAATCCACGAAACTCTATCGTATAAATTTCTAAAGTTGTTCGCAGTGTTTTGTTTTCTTTTAAATTTTTCTCAAAAACTACCGAACCAATATGCACCGAACTGCTGTCAGACTTGGTCCTACATGAAGACTATTTTTCGTGAAAATTTCAGCCCGATCCCTTCCGCAGTTTTCTCAAAACTGCGCACAGCTTATTGTCTCTGTAATTTCCAAATTGGAGATTAAACGCCACTGTAGCACCAATGCTGAATCTTACGGGCCTCGATTTTGGGTGCCGTAATGTTTTCACATAGAAATTCTTTTTTTGTGGTCTGGAGGCATGGGGGAGAAAAATACGAATTTTCTCCCGATTACTCCCTGGAAAAATAAGTACAGGTTCTTATCTTTGACTATACACATATCGTAGGTACCTACTGGACCCGTAAAGCTCCATAAGACGAAATGTATTTTTCAATGTCGAGATATACGAGTGAAAAAATAGGCAACCCTCGCGTACCTTGTGCGTATTTTCGACGTTTTGCTCGAGTTCACCAATTTAGAATACATATTTTGATGAGAGTCATCCATTAAATTCACGAGGATAGCATTCATACATAAATGTAGTTAAAAGAGGATCGTTGATTGACAAGAAAATTTATTCGAACCATGAAAAATATATTGAACCTTTTTTTTTGATTGTTTCTCACATACGTTAGTGAGCACAGTAGTTGTCAGTACAATACCGGTGGAGGGATCTTTCGGATGACGAGGGGCGCCTTGCACAAGACGTGCCACTTCGTATGTTGGCAATAGCAGGTTGAACTCCATGAGGTGGGGCTTCGCCTCACCACTCCTAAAGTGGGATACCACGGACCAGCCCCCCGTATCTGCCCAAAAGATCCCACCACCTTCGCATCGAGTGAACCTAGTATCGAGTGATTCTAGTATCCAAACTTATTGTAACTAAAAACATGTCTAATCTAAAAATAATTATTCTTAATAGCGTCAGAAAATATCGGCTAATCTAACACACCATTTTACGAATAAAAATTGAAAAGAAAAAAGAAAAAAGAAAAAAGAAAAAAATTTTCCTAAATTTTGGGCCACCTGGGATTTGAACCTGGCACTTCTCCGGTAGAATGCTGCTACAGCTGCGTAATGACATCGATATTATAATGCTACGTCGATCCAAAAGGATAATAATAATTAGATGGATCAAAGAAATGTTCCTGTCGGTCGACAATTCTGTTCCAAGTATGCCAGGTGGTATGCGGTGATTGCCTATTTATTGCTGGCATGTCTAACCAGAAATCATCGTTCTTTACTGGTCCGCTACTACACCGCACAGTCAAAGGGTGAAAATGAATGAGTTTGAAAAGTGAAGATACAACACATCGCACATGCGCGCAACCACACATACACATGTCATGTAATGCACGCAAACAAGAGTTACAGTTACGCGAATTTTACGATCGTTACTCTCGTTTAGCTCGTATCATAGGCACCTACCTCTAAGATGTTCACGCATCAAAAAGTTAAAGGCTCCCACAGACTGAAGGTTCATGCTCAAGAAACTGATTTTTGAACAAATAACGTACCTAGTTGTAGAGTTTTTTTAGCCAGAGAGAAATGAGATAAAATTTTGCTCCTCGATAATAAATTATAAAAATGTTGTACTATCACGACCTGTGTTTTCTCTCTGGATGGTTTGATGTACGACTATTTTTAATTGTTTCACTTTTTAGGCAATCCGCTATAAAATTACTTCGGTATAAAGTTTACGAATCTAAAATTTCCGATGAACAGTGTTCACATATTTTTTGATGTGTGAACATCTTAGTGCTTGGTCTACGGCAGGGGCGAAATGAGAATTGTGATTGCCATAATTCGCGTAACTGTAACTCTTTTACAATCATAACTCTCAATCGTATATGTGCTACATGATGCGAAGGTGCGTGGTTGCGCATTAACGCAACATGTTGCACGCGCACACAACCACACTATTATTACGTTCACACTCCGATCCTTCACGAGTGTAACGCATTTGGAACACACGCCTTTTTTTAAAAAAAATTAATATCATATGGGCTAAGATTCAGAGTGGTAAAGAAGGGTATTTCTTTCAAAATCCCAATAATCTACGTAATTTCATTTTAGATAAGCTGAAAATGAAAATAGTTGTAACGACGACCAAATAAATTATCGTACTTTGTGATACTTCCCATCGAGCTCCGTTCTTCATATTTTGTGTCTGTGCGTACACGATATCCCCAGTTATGGAAATGAACCATCGGAAAAATAATGAAAAAAATTGTAATTTTTGCGTGATTTTTATGATAGCTGTTATTTTTGTTATTGGGTACGCCAGTTGCCACGTATATACTGGCCTGAAATACGATTAATAGATGACATACTATAGAGGAGAACATCAGTAACTATGCCAATTATTTTGGCCTTATTTTAGTCTATCTTATTTATTTTCAGCCTCGTAATAAGAGAATAATGCGGATTATTATGATTTTGAAAAAACGTAGTACACTTTCTTATCAGCCTGTAACACAGCCCCAATTATAGTTATGAAAAAAATATGTGAAAACTCTTTTGCACAAAATTCTACGTAGGTAAGTACATTAGTTTTGTACTGAAATTTTTTCATTATACAGTCGGGCAGTCGAGGAAAATTGAAAAAACTCAAAATAGTCGCGTATTGTGGTTGCAAATGAATTTCAAAAATTTTAACACGAATGTGTGGCCCGTGAAAGTTTCCGACGTTGTTCAAAATTCGATTTGAATAGGTCAAAAAGCAGTTTTCGCAGATCCCCGAAAATTGCCAAAATGAGTAAAAAATGAAAATATATTTAAATACGCGTACGTAATTTATATAATTATACGCGAATTGTATATTTATTTAACAAAGTAGTCGAGCCGTGTACGATGTATACACGTGTGACCAAGGAAATGTGAAAGTACTTCTACGAGGAATTGTTATGGTTGTGGTGCAACGATCAGTCGCATGGAACTGTGATATTTAAAATTTTCAACCAGGGCGGAATTGTTGTAACCCCATACCCATATACCTGCAGCAGGTTAAATCCATTAAATTAAATAAATGAAATCGTTGATTTCAAGCAGTAGGTTGCCTACAGTAACTATTTATTCAAAAACTCGAGGGCCAAAAAAAAAAAAAATAGTTTAGCATAAAACGAGCTTAGTTCTGTCCGAGGGAAAGGACTGGTAATGTTTTCTAGCTATCGATGAATGTAATTACCGTTAATCGGTAACTAACTCACTAACTACCATAACTCGTACAATTTTGGATGTCAGAAGAGTGTTAATACATTTATAATATAAATAACGGAAGGCCCTCGCATTCTCGTGTAGGTAGTACGAAGGTAATGGGCGGGTAACTGGGTGACACTCCACTGGAAAACTATTCACTCGGGAAAAAAATAATTTTCACAAAGTGGGTAGAAAATTTAGTTTTTTACAATTTATTATTGATCGCAACTTTTTTACTCCAACACTTACTGAAACTGAAATATTGTGAAAAAAAGTCGTGAATTGCAGTGGGGCGTATTAACGAAGGATTGAGGTGCGAACATAACAATAGTGTGGTTGTGTGCGTGCGAAACACGCCTAAATATTATCATGTAGGCTAACACGCGCAAACGAGAGTCGCAATACCCCAGTTCTTAGTTTTACAGTAATTGTCGTTTAGCTCGTAAGGTGGACAGAGTGCTAAGTTAGTTCACACTTGACACATATTGTGGCGGCTGTCACACGTCGCCTATAAAATAAGTACCGTATCTCCTTGCATCACCGTCACCCCACGCCATTGGCCGAGTGAGTCACGTGCTGTATTTTGGGTGGCGGTGAGGAAGGGAGTTTAGGCGTTCAGTCCGTACCGTTTTTGACTCCCCCTACCTACCGTCCGAATACCTAAACGCATCAAAATTGATGTTTGGTATCATTTTTCGCGTACCGCCGGCGAATCGGCTATCCCAAAAGGTCGCAAACTTAGCACCCGCACCTTTGGTTCTCGATGTCAAAATTAATGTACGGAACTGCCAGTTTGCAAAAATCCCGTAGATCTGTACTTTTTCACAGATAATAATAGATCCATATTTTAAGCATCCAGTTGCTCGGAATAGAAGTCACAAAATTAAGGACACTCGTGTGGTAAAACTGGCCTGGGTACCTACGACGTGTAGGTAATGGGTTTTTCAAAATTTTCACCCGAGGAAGCCTCGAAAGAAATAATTATTATCTCGATTTTTTAACCTCGAGTGAAATTTCAATGGAGGACGTGCAAATCAGATCGGCAGGTGGCAACGTTCGCTTTCTAATTTTGTTTTTATTTTTATTATTTTTATCGTTCCTCTTCGCGCCGCGAAGCTAGAAAAAAAGAAAGTAGTTGGGCCACGTACTCGGGTATTTGGGCGAACGCTCACCTTGTTACTACGCCCAGGTATTCGATTTTCTCTTTCTTCTCGACGAGTAAGTGGTGTAACCTTTGACTATATACATACTGGACTGCTAATACTGATAAAAAGCTGTGTTCAAAACAAACAGGCGTATCCCTGTTCAAAATGTTAGTTCATTATCAAATTTATTAATACTTATTGTCTTTTCCTTTGACTAGGTCTCTTCTTACCACAATTATTGCCTTTAATTACGAATTAAATCGGTAATGTTGCAGTTTTATAAAACTCAGAAGTTCAAAAATTTCAGTTAAATCAATTTAAAATTTGATTTATTGATGCATAGCTCTTATTGGTGGATATGCCTAAATTTATGCCAACAATTTTTTCAATCTTTAAATTCCCATTTTCTTTAATTACACCTTCTAATTTTTCAATTTTCAAATATGAATAACCTAGAATATATTCCGAATGGTCGGGACCATTTTGAGCCTACCAGTAAACTAATATTTTGAACGGGGATTCGGGTGTCTGATTCAAATTCACCGGTTGTTCATTAGACTCTGTGTTATTCTTATCAGTATTAGAAGTCCAGTATGTATATAGTCAAAGGCTAATACTGATAAAAAGCTGCGTTCAAAACTAACAGGCGTATCCCTGTTCAAAATGTTAGTTCATGTTAGTTCATTATCAAATTTATTAATACTTATTGTCTTTTCCTTTGACTAGGTCTCTTCTTACCACAATTATTGCTTTTAATTACGAATTACATCGGTAATGTTGTAGTTTTATAAAACTCAAAAGTTCAAAAATTTCAGTTAAATCAATTTAAAATTTATTTTATTGATGTATAAAAATAATATTTTTTGTTGCTGTATGACGAATGTTTTTATCTACTTGCGAAATATTCTTACAAATATGTCTAATTCTAATTTTTACGTAGAAATTTGTAATTAATTCGGTTAAATGCGGATCAGGTAGCTCGCAAACCAGTAAACTAACATTTTGAACGGGGATACGGGTGTCTGACTCAACTTCACCGGTTGTTCATTAGACTCTGTGTTATTCTTATCAGTATTAGCAGTCCAGTACGTATATAGTCAAAGGGTGTAACGGACCAATTGGTCGGAAATGAAAGAGAGGCCTCGCTAAAAAATGGCGTTAAATAAAAACCATTTCGTACCTACGCCTGCTCTGAAATGAAAATAAAGAAAAGAAAAGAAAAGAAAAGAAAAGAAAAAAAGGTGCGTACTCGTATACTGTAGGGCGAATGAAAAGCGCCAGCTAACCCACATGTACGGCCACATCGGTAGGCTATACGTCTTACTCTCGTGGTGTTGGTCACCAACACATCGGATGCCATGTCCTCTTAGGTACCTAACCCATTACCTATACAAATTAGAAAATTGTACGCCACCCGCAGCCGTAAATTTTTCACAATTTCCGCGTGTTGTTGTGTTGGCAGTAAACTCGTTCCGATACATAGGAAAATATCGAAAGCGTCCAAAGCCGTCGAATACTTTACGACCCACGAGTGGCACTTCAAGAGCGATAATTTTATCGACCTGAACAACGCACTCGGCGCCGAAGACAAGACGAAATTTTCCTTCGACGTCAGCACCATCTGCTGGTCATCGTATCTGGAGAACTACGTGCTCGGAATTCGGAAACACATATTCGGCGAATCGGACTGCACCATTCCGAAAGCTAGACAAATGTTGAAATGGTGAGTAGGCATACGTACGCTACGCAGCTGAGTGGCAGGTCGACCTACCTACCTACCTACCTACCTACCTACCTACCTACCTACCTACCTACCTACCTACCTACCTACCTACCTACCTACCTACCTACCTACCTACCTACCTACCTACTTGTTATCGATTATTGTCGTCGACTAACCACCGCAGGTCGCAAGGGTGGTGCCATAATTGGACCTACCTATCGACGAAACGAGTACCCACCTACAGCACTGTCATTTCGACGTACCTGGCTGGCTCAATATAACGAATGTTACTATCATATGGTGCCGAAGGAGCTATGTAATGAGAATTGCGTACCTACGCCCACCACCTGTAGGCTCAGCTCTCACGCAGTGTAGGCCACGGTGTTGCCTTCGCTATTTTTGCTCGTTTCATCGAGTAGGCTACTCTGTACGACCAGACGCCAACCACCACGGCAGCCCTTATCTCCATATTGGAAGTAAAAAGGAAAAAACGAAAGATTTTCTGTATAATATTGGCGATGATCGCGGCCTGAGCCCGAGGCAAGGGCCGGTCCTTGCGTATGATTAGAGGTATTGCTTGCGAATTCCAACGGATTTACACGTACAAAATATGTCCCAACATTTTAGCCACGCCTCGTACCACCTCGCCTTTTCGGCAAAAAGTTCGAATAGAAAAAATAAATAAAACCAAACGCTTTTTTTCTCAATTATTCTGATTTACAGCGTCTACCCGTGCATTCTGGACCGTGATTTCCGTTGAAAAATTCACTTTTCATTTACGCCTCTTTCGCTGCGACTCAGAATTTCTGCAACGCTGCCATTAGCCTACCTACTTTTTAAATGACGTCGCGTGTAAAAAGGAGATTTTCGCAGATTTGACAAAACCAGTCATCACTCGCGGGCTACTTATAATCCGCCTAACAGAAGTCCTCGGTGAGAAAGGGAGCCGTACAGTGACAGATCTGTAGACAGAGCTGTTTCTTCCTCATGTTTTTCTTATTTTTTTTACTTTTTGTTTTTCATTTTCAAACGATAAAGAAGTGAGGGATAAGTTATACGCGGAAGAAAATATAAAAATTCCACTAAGAGGTTAAAACCTTCCGTGCGATAACCGATTCGGGCACTTGCTGAGAGTAACCAACTCTTTTCCATAAAATGGTTCTTTTCCCCCTCAATCACCCCCCTCTGTTTTCTTCCTTCTCCTTCGATTTATTTTTAAACTACTTGTCTGACTGTGCCTCGTATACAACTAGGTAAAGTCTACACACAGTTCAGTTTTTGTAACGTTTTGCCCCTCGATATCTCAACAGGGGGGGGTTGATGCACAAGTTTGAAGTTTTGCTAACTTAATATTAATATATTCGGAAAAATATATTTAAGGGAGGAAAAATTGTCAAAAGAATTTTTTGAGAAGATGAGGGGTTGAAAATCCACTACTTTTCTCCTAGGGACTGTAGACTTTTTCTCTTCCGATGGTACATTCTTTCTTTCAACATCTTAGTCATGAAAATCGGTTCAGCCATTCTTCTCTAACTTAATGTCGCAATAAAAAAAATACACGTAGGTATAGAAATTACAAGATGTAGAAGATTTTGCGTTGAATCATATTTACCTCACTCAATCGTCGCAAAGAGTTAATCTATGAAAAACGTCTGAAACAAGGATCTCACTTCCAAAATGTCAATTAAAGAAAAATGATTGAGAAAACATTCGTCAAATTAGTTGAAAATTATATTTTTTGGAATAGAATGCATGGATCTAAGTTATATAAAAAAATAAAATCTGCTCTTCCAAAATGGAAAAAACATAGTTTTTTTTACCCCAAGGTCTTACAAAATTGACGATAGTTTTCATTAAAACATCAAATTAGTCTATGGAATACCTTGTTGCGAAGAGGATTCTCAACAAGAAGGTAGTCAACGGCTATTTGCGTGTTCCGCCACTTCATACTTACGTATGGGGAAGCCAAAACCTGGACAAATACCGGTAATTTTGTAGCAGTTTTGAGAGTTTATATAGGGAATTTGACACATGCACGCAGATGCCCATACATACTTATATGTATGTTATTGCATCATCTAATTACATCGTTTCTTATTAGCCACTGATAAGTTAAATGATGTAAGACGTTTGCTACCATTCTGTGACATTGCCAAGATTTTTATCTATTGATTAGTCATAGTACTACAAACGTCGTATCTTACCTGTATTCATGTACAGGTAAGAACATACAAAGTACAAGCGTGTACACTATTTTGTTTAAGTTCTGCTGCGTAGACGAATAATAAGCCAGCCTTTTGGCGGCAATTGTCGATAATCCCCTATATGTACACCCCCAGCTAACATCATCTAAATACCGATCATTGTTAGGCACTAAGTATGGGCGTACCTTGCGTATTAATTACATCGCATCTATTGTAATATGATTTGCGTAGGTATCTAATAACAATAATTACCTATTGTTCTATGCTTGTTTTTTTTTTCTTATTTTTTTAGTTTTTACATTTATCATTGCAGGTATAAATGGGCTCATCGTATGACCAGATTTGCTTTAGTAATATTCATTTTGAAAATCGGAGTCGGTAAAAATGCTGCGAAATTCATAGTCGAAATTTTCAATAAATGTTTATTAATGCGCGAAGACATGATGATTTACCATTGAATATACATATACATACATAGGTACTTAGGTATGCACGGAACTTACCTACGTATAAGTTGAAGTACTATTTTTTTTCTCGTAACTTTCACGATACCAAATAAACACAACAAAAAAAAAAAAAATGTTTCATTCGTTTCAATAATAAGTTTACGTAATTAACGAAATTAAGGTATTTTTTTAAGTATATTTTCACCAAGGTACAAATAATTTATTTTTTCGGTGAAACTATACTCTACCGGTTAATTCTAAATTACGATTCTCTTCTTTTTTTAGCTACTGCCTGCATGTTACAGTTTAATTTTATATGGAAAATTATAGAAGTAATTTTGTAATATCTATTTTAATAAAATAATATTTTTGTATTTTACGCATGTTTTCTTATTTTCATTTTTCCCAACAATCATCACTTCGACATAATTGTAGTCAAATTTAGAGAAAAAAACTCTAACGCAGCTGCAGCTTCACTAGAAAAAGTAGGTTTTTGAAAAGTGTAAAATTGAGTTTAGTCACTAGAAATTTATTTACAGATCTTAAAAAATATTTCTTCAGAATTACGTTCCTATTGGTCCAAAATCAGGCATTTTATACCTATGAGCGAAATTATAACTGTCTCGACCACAATAGGCGGAGTTAACTCTCATCACCATCACACGACACCCGTGGCTGTGTATAAGGTAGCCATATTTTGGTGATAATGACGATCAAGGTAGGTCTATTCCCGTTGGTCGATGATTCTATTCTATGGGTCGGCGGAATACCTACATTAGTGACCTCGATGTGATCTGAGGGATGGTGAGGGCAGCGCCATCTCTCGGAAGAACACGCAAGCCCGCTAGTACACCTGCTCTCCACCTCACAATGTGATGGCATTGAGCGCACTAGCGGTGAAGTGGCAGGCTGTACAAGGTGCGATGCAGGGATGTATGGGGGGCATCCATTGCTCCCTTACACACACACACCTGCCCTTCTGTTAGTAGCTCCACCTCCATTGAGTCGTACTACGCACTGCTGTACATTAGGGGAGTAGTGTGGCAACCATAATAGGCGGAGTTAACTCTCATCACCATCACCCGGGCACCATAGCCGTATGGTAGCCATATTTTGGTGATGGTGACGAGCGAGGTAGGTATTCTCGTTGGTCGACGGTTCTATTCCCTGGGCTGGCGGAATTCCTACAATAACGAAAATAATTGTCACCGGGAGTACCGTTTGAACGATCCGCACCAAAATTTATAAAAAGTTATATTTGTTACAAATTTCATAGTTTTTGATTGAAAATTGATACCTTTATAGCCAAAACAAAAACGAAAATAGCCATACGGGAAGTATCGTACCACCGATTCGCACCAAAACCAATAAGTCAGGTCCCTGGCTTAATACTAATGTTCGTTCCAAATTTCGTGCCTATCGGATATAAATTGCGACCTGCACCTTGGTAACAAGAAACTGCCTTTTATATATGCATATACCTACATAAATATTGGAGTAATTTGTGCTAAAATTTTCTCTGAGTTACGAAACAAAAACCCATACCTACCCGAAAAAAAAGTGATGACTTATTTTATATCGTAAAAATTGTTTTGCTAAATAAATACTTGGAGAATGCCTGGATAAAAAATGTCCTAAAATGATTAAATTCCTGCACGTCTATAATTTGAATTCATTTGGCGAATTATTTTCCTCAGTGCGTTCTACTGAAGTCTCCAAACTTACGGTAGGTAAACCTTTGGTGAAGAAATCACTGGCTAGTCTTCGTGCTCTGGTTGACCAGTTGGGCTGCCGCAAATCCAGTGGACTATAGGTTTGAATTGGAAGCGTTGACAGTGGACCTGAAGATATGGTTGTTGGTCCACCCGCGTCGATCCGACACTTTATTGTCGACGGCCATTATCCAAGTGCTGATCAGCTCGATGCCAATTATTCGTTTCGCTATTTACTTGCGGCTGCAGGTATACGTGTAGGTGAGGGTTATGGTGGACCAGCGTCCAGTGCGTGCTTTCGCTGGTTCCGGTCAGTTTGTTCAATAAATTACTCTCAAATTGACTGCCTCGATTAATAGCGTCGCTCTCTCGTTATTCCGTTTTGGTACATCGTAGGCACCAGCTGATCAACTTACGTGCAGTGAGCCTAGGTATTTAATTGCGCAGAAACTGTCCGCCAATCTATTCTCCGAGCCCACAGAATTGTGAAAGTACCACACCAAAAATTATTAATAGGTGGGTAGACGTATTTAATTTAATGCGGATGAACATTTAGTTCAGTAGTCTAGGTACTTTTTTTGTTAGTGACAACAACATTTATGTAAAACATTTTTCGTTTCATAACTCGAGAAAAATTTTGGAATAAATAACTCAAATTCATATATATATATATATATGTAAGAATATGTATTCACATTCTTAAAATAACCACAGTTTCTGTCTGTGTTTCGCACTCGCTGATATAGTGAGTTGCAGAGATCTCTCATATATATATATATTAGATTTGTATATTATATTCATCTATTGATGGATTTTAAGTATGGAAAGATGAAAGATGTGTCTACTTGATTCTTCATTATTTTCTAAAGAGCTTACATATATATATATATATATATATATAGTAAGAGGTCTGTCAGATTTAAAATTTGGATATAACCAGGTACCATTAAGAAAAAATTCCTCTTACGTTTCTTTATTTTTAAAACTGACCGAGTTATGCGGTTATAAATTAGAAGAAGGTAGGCCACCTGTCATACACACATGTATGGTAAGTTGAATAATCACAGATATTTAGGTGTGAATAATTTTTTATAGTGTTTTAGTATGATAATGACTAATTGTACTTACAATTTTCAAACTTGCAAACCCGGTAATTCCGTCATTTTTAAAAATAATGCATAAGCTAAAATAAACTTTTTTCATAATCAGGTCAGAATATACTAAGACCCATATTCACGAACGTCACTTTAACCTGTCTTTATTTAAATATCACTTAAAAATGACTTTTGGCACAATTTTGTATTTAAGAATGTGGTAACATTTTATTTTTACATCGGAATTCTCATAAGAAATACAATATTTCTAAATTTTTAAGTACAAAGTTGTGCAAAAAACTTTTTTAAAGTGAAATTTAAGTGAAGGGAAGTTAAAGTGACGTTTATGAATATGAGCCCAAGATCCAAAGTTTCAAAGCTCTCCCCTCCATTTTTTCTTTTACATTTATTCGTCACTGCGTTACAAATTTTCAAATTTATGAAACCTATAACATAGTCAAAAGAAACTTGTAAGAGGAGTGTTTTCTTAGTGTTACTTGGGTTATATCCAAATTTGAAGTCTGCCAGACCTCTAACCAAAGACAGGGTACATAAAAAAAACTTTCTTGTTACCAAAAGTGTCAAATTTTGTAAGAACTGCTATCCGAAAACCAGTTGACCGATTTTGTTCAAATTCAATATCAAATCAGTCCTTAGTAATCTCCAACTGTCATAAAAATTTCAAGCTAAAATCTTTTGATTTAATGGAGTTATCGAGATAATAACAAGGTTGGTTTGAAACACTTTGAGAACCCTTTCCTCCGAAACTAGCGGATGAATTTAAAATATTTTAACACGAATGCGTAGCCCATGAAAGCTCCTAACACTACTCCTAGAAAGTGCTGAAATGAGCAAAAAATAGAAATATATATATATATATTGTGTACAGAAGAATTTGAGTGATCTATATATTTATGATCTACGACTTGGAATCGGCGCTGTTCCACAGGTCCTGCCATTGTATCAAATGCAATAGTTGAATTTTCCTTTGAAAAATACACTAACAGTGGTACCTACTTACCATAGTCCAGAAATAAGAAATGGAGTTGAAAATTTTTCTGCTGGCTCTCTTTCTACGAAGTCCGCATGGAAAGTAGGTAGTTGTATAATTATAAATAAATTAAGAATTTGACTTAATTTTTCATTTCTTCAAACGGGTTTAAACCGAAGGCAGTGCCACAGGGGAGTGAGATAGGGCTGTTGTCACACACTGATGAAAATGTAACATCCCAAAAGGTGGTCACCATATTGTTTAAAATCTAATATTTTAAATCCTGACTGATTTGAAACTAGACAACCCAAGATCATCAATCTTCAGAATTAGGGTGCCTTGAACTTAAGAAGGGAAGAACGTGAAAACCTAGTTCCCCACATACCATACAGTGTACATGAGGTCACGTCATATAGACTTTACACAATTCGCCATTTATTATGTTAAAAATCCCATGTTCCAGGAAACGATCTCCCGACAATCTGGATTAATGAAACACACGATAATTACTAATTCTGATAGGCTTAGATCTTACCGTTATCCAAATTGTTGAATGTTCGCATTGCATCGTTTGAAGAAATTAGCACATGGTGATGGCGAATTGAGAGTCATCTTCCTGTTTCTTCTATCAGCTTACTACTTTGATTTCAGCTTTACCCGTTTATTTTTGTTTAAACAAACTATTAAAAGAAACTATTTCCGATAAATTTTTAAAATTTTTATTATATTAGATCTTTCTTTCTTAAACAAAAAATGTGAACGAGAATACATTATACTTCCGAAGCTGGTTAAAAACAGACTGATTTCCCCACTTAGCTGCATTATAGCTGAAACTCTCGTTCATTATCTTTTAGATCTCAAATGAGGAAATCAGTCATCGATATAGTAATTTGTTGAGTTCCGATACCTTGCTTAAAAATGTGTAATTTTCTTCTTATAATCGTACTTTTAATGAATGTAGAAAAATTTAGGTATTGGTAGGAACATAGTTTATATTATTTATCGGATCTCAACAATTTGGAACCAATTATTTATCTGTATTTTTATTATCGGAATTCCTTTCAAAAATGAAAAAATAATGGACTAAAAATAAGGAAAAATGTCCTCGAACCCAGCAGGTATTTAGGTATAAGTACGAATAGCCGATGGACTAGATATTTTTTCGCACATCCCAATTAGAATAAACTTATTTTTTTTATAAAAAATACGTCACTAAAAAGAAACATAGACCATAGTAATTTCTGCTTTCAAAAAATTAAAAAAATTTTCGTATAAATAAAAAATGTTGGCCATATGGCCGCATCAAGTGCCAGTGAACAACGTATTTAACAGCCTTTGACCCACGAGAAAAAAATTGATTTAAACAACGTTTCGACTCCTTTTTGATGTACAGTGACGAGCCCAATTTTATTATTAAGTTCCCCACTCCGAGAGATTGCAATTGACCTGTAATGAGCTCTAAGTCAAACTTTGATTATCGGTGGTATAATTTTTCCATTTTAAAAATTGGGAAGCACCGCAATGCACGTTATAGCTACTTAGCTATTATCTATGTGCATCGATGGGTACTTGCGATAGTCGCTTTATCAGATTAGCCAAAACTTGGGTATGGCTGTAGTGGAGGAGTTTACTTTGTTGGTTTAACGTCACAAGGACGAATAAAATATCTCGTTGTCACACACCTTAGCTCTCGCCTCGCTGCTAGACAACTGGTTGGCGTCGCCTCAACCCAGTGTCTCCAGTCATGTCGAGTCCTCTGCGCATCGCCAGTGCGCACAGGACTCGTGGCTACAGCCATGACACTGGGGGCGGTGTTCCTGGGTGGCCATCGGTGGCCACCTCCGAAGATTCTCCTGAAATCTAAAAAGATTAGACGAACATGTTTATATATAAAATGTTATTTTATTATAAAAAACAACAAACATAACACTTATAATATAGGAACATGTAAAATAGATATGTACAGAAATAATAAATCGGAACAAATTTATTATTTTTCTGTCGTTACGATCCCGTAACGGTGACAAGAGAAAAAGAGACTTTCGACGAAAGTTCTTTTCGATCGCCGGACGCTGCATTTTTGAGGATGAGACGAGTTATTGGCCGTAGATCACAGATTCTGTAAAAGGGAATAGTTGGGAATTAGCGTATCGTATGGGCATCGACGATGCATAAAGTAGTGCACTCTGCCACCTATTACCCGAAGCTGATTATAAAGCACATGACAGTAATAGTGGGTGCCAAAAAATCGTAGTTATGCCGTTTTTAGGAGCATAATGTCCAATTATGGCGTACCCCAAAGTCAGTAAATTGGCTTGTCAGTCCAGTCTATTTTTGTCATAATCAGGAGAGATCTAGCGGAGAACGATACTACGTATCGATGATATCTACGTCTCTGTCATCTAACTCCAGTGGAGCCAAGAACTTGAGAGGTCTTGTAGATATCTGCTTGCTTGAGAATTCTATTTTTGCGTGACGCACTTGTCTATCACGAGATTTCTCTAAATCAATGATTTTAGCAAGTTTGTAAACGCCAGGTTTGGATGTGTAGTCCAAAACGTGTACTATATCGTTTACTTTTGGTACAAATGGTACCGTGCGCCCCGGATTGGATAGCGCAGTAGGTGGTCTATCTCTTAGATATAAGAGATATTGTCTCTTCCAAGTTAGCCAAAGGTTTGTTAGGTAATCTTGGTCGAGCTTCCAAGTCTCCATAAGCTGTTTTGCTGTGGGAGTTGGGTCTTTAATCGATTCATTAATCGGGTTACTTAGGTAACCTAAGTTTGCCCGCAGGAAATGTGCGGGTGTCAATGTCAACTGGTCTAGCTCATCCGGAGATGGGCATAGTGGCCTTCGGTTGATCATTGTTTGTATATCTTTCAAGCTTGCTTGAAAGGTATGTTTGTATATTGACCGATGACCGTGGACTTTATAGAACACTTGTTTTATAATGCCGATCAGTCTTTCATAAACTCCACCATACCATGGTGCTTTAGCTGGGATGAAGTGCCATTTAATGCCCCTTTCATCTAAGCTAGTGTTTATTTTTCGTTCTTCAGAGAACGTCTTCCAGTACTCTGGTAAGTACGTCGCAATTAAGTGGAATTGCGCTGCGTTATCGGATAGGATAACTTTTGGCGTGCCTTTATCTGCGAAAAACGTTAAGAACGCTGTCCAGATGTCCTCGGTTGTCAAATTTGACACTGAGAGTAGGTGTACTGCTCTCGTGGACAGGCACGTAAAGATCAACACCCAATTTTTAATTGGTGTTGTAGTTGGAGTTGCCAACTGTGCTTTCGTTTTTGGCAGGTATTTGTCAAATACCATGAATGGGCCAAATATGTCCACACCTGTATAGGTGAATGGATTTACGAAAGGTACCAGACGAAAGTCTGGTAGAGCTGAAAAAGATGGTTGTTTAAACGGTCTTGTTTCAGCTTTTTTGCATAGCGTGCATGACTTTTTTAGAATTTGGGGTAACACTTTTAGTGACTTTGGTACAAAATAGTGTCTTCTAAAGTCCGCTATGGTAAATTTCGTACCAGAGTGTACGTTTTTCAGATGTGTATGCATCAGAATTAATTTTGTTAAGTGAGACTTAGGATGCATCAGTATTGGTGATAGCATGTCTCTTGCGTACTCAATATCGGGTAGATAATTTACAGTACGTAATATCCCCGATGGATCAATCAGGATATGAAATTTTTCGTACAGGATGTACGGAGGGTGATTTCGTTTTTCTAATACTTCGAGTAGTTTTGCGAAATATTTCTTTTGGTCAGCTCTGATGAAACAGAGTAGAGCAAAATGAAAGGTGAAATCTAACGATGCATAAGGTGAAATTAATCTTTTCCTCCTTATTCGTTGTTTACTAAATCGTCGTACGGCTTCTATACATTTTAGAAGTGTGCGTACGAGTTTCGATAAAGTATTATATTTCATTATATCTATGTTGAATGGAGTGTTCAACGGTAGATGTATGAAACTTTCGAAAGGTATTTCATCTTTCGGAATATAGCATGATTTGGTAATTGTCAAATCAAGTGGCTGAGTTTGATTCGGTGGATCAGCTATCCACTGCTGCGACAGAACTTCAGGTTCTGGAAGTGTCACTTCACATTGATCTGTATTTGGACCAATGTAGAAGTGTGGTATGAATCTTTTTACAGATTTCATCTGCCTTAAGTATTTGGCAGGATGACGTTTGTCAAAAATTGATTCGTCATCAAGTGTTATGGATACGGATTGTTTAGAAGTTGAAGATAAAACTTCTTTCATTGTATGAAATACAGGCGTATCTAATTTGGTCGGTTCGTCTGGTAGACTTTCGATTATATTCAAATCGGTCTTTGGCCAAGATTGTTCATCTTGGGATAGCCAAGTAGGACCGGACCACCAGAGTGATTCGGAGAGTTCGTGGATAGAGGAACCACGTGAGCCAATATTGGCTGGATTGTCCGTTGATGGGACATATCTATATTCGACGGGTTTTATACCTTTTATTTCGTCGACTCTATTTTTTACGAATTGTGGATGGACTTTTCTTTCTAATAGCCATGTGAGAACACATTTGCTATCAGACCACAAGAATGTTGGTGCGTTCTGTAAACTGAGCGGTTTACGTAGGGAACGTAGTCCACGTGCACCTATAAGTGCTGCGATCAATTCGAGTTTAGGAATTGTTATCGGTCGCATAGGTGTTATGCGTGCTTTTCCTGTTACAAATCGTACTGCATGACAATTTGATTTAGTATTGCTAAATCTGATATATATTGCCATTGAGTACGCTACTTGTGACGCATCTACAAATACGTGTAGTTGGTAGGTATTCGGATTGTAAGAGCCTAGATAGAATTGTCTAGGTATACAATAGTTTAGGCTATTGCTGAGATCAGTAATTATCTCAGTGGCCGTTGGTTCTAGATCGTCTGGGATTTTCTCATCCCATTTCAATCCTTTGGACCAGAGTACTTTCATGAACGTTCTCGACGGAACGAATGCTGGTGCAAACCAACCTAAAGGGTCATAAAATGACGATAATACCCTAAGGAATGTGCGTTTCGTCCATTGAGACGTAAACGGTTTTGGTTTGGGCATGTAAAGTACATCATGGTCCATATCCCAATATAGGCCAAGCACTTTTATAATTGGGTTGCTCAATGCGTGCATTGGGTTAAAGTTTTCTCTTAGCTGTTTACAATTGGTGCCCCATTGGGCGAGTTCCATTGAGATATCGTTGAATAATTTATTCGATTTGATGTATAAATCGATTGCTTCTTCGTACGTTGGTACGGAAACAATTAAATTATCAACGTAAAATCGTTCTAAGAACTTGTCATGGAACTCCATATCGACCAATCGGAAGTGATGTAATAGCACTGCTGCAAGTAAGAATGGTGCCGTTATGATTCCAAAGGGAACCTGACAAAATCGAAATGTTACCAAATTGCTATTGGTTAACGGATTGTTAGGATTTTTAATCCATAGGAACCGTGTGACATCTCTGTCATCTGGGTGCAATCCGATTTGATGAAACGCTTTTTTAATATCAGCGATTATTGCGTAAGGATTCTTACGAAAGGTTACAAGCATTGCTATTAGATCAGCTAATAGTACTTTCCCTTTGTGCATGCAGTCATTTAATGACAAGTTAGACTTTTTTGTTTTGGCCGATCCATCAAAGACTACTCGGAGTGGAGTGCTTTTTGTTGGATCGTAGATACCCTTATGTGGTAAGTAGTGTACTACTTCCGCGGGTCTATCGTTTTCGATAGGTTCTATCATTTCTAGGTCGATTAGTGAGGTAAAATACTGATCGTATCTTACGAAAAATTCTGGATTTTTCTGCAATTTGGGCAATTGCCTTTCTAATCGTTTGAATGCTAACTGTCTATTGTTGACTAATGGTGGTGGGCTATATTTGTATAGCCACCTGATTTGGTATCGGTTGTTCACTAATTTTATATTTTTATAAAATAAGTGCAATGCTTCAGTTTCGGCATCGTCTTCAACGAGATTTTTGGTTTCGATACCGAGGGTATCCAATTTCCAAAAATTTTCGATACTTTCAGGTGATGTGAAGAATGATGGTTCGAATGCGTCACATTCGGTTTGTTTTCCTAAGAATCCTCCTAACATTTTTCCGAAATCTGTTTCGATTAATGTCAGGGTTGGGGATAACTGTTTAATGTGCTTTATAAACGACCACATATAATTGTTACCAACTAATAAGTGTATCGTTGATTCTCGGTCCACGCCAGAAAAGTCGATATTGGAATATCGTGGGTAACGGTTTTTGAATTCGTCAAAATCAAATTCGGAGAGGTTATTCGCGATGTGGGGAACCGTGTTGGCTTCCATTTGAACCTTGGTTCCATCGCGTTTGAATAATTCAAATTTTACAATTTGTGTGCGAATTTGTTTTGACATTTGTCCAGCTAGGCCTCTAAATTTGATTGTTTCTGCGAACTCAGAAAAATTTTCTCTGAGGTGTTTATAGGCATATGTGTAAAACATATAGCTATGTTTGCTTCCGCAATCAAAAAAGCCGTTAATTTTCACTGGATGTTTGGCATTTGGAGCGAGAATGTACGATGAAAACGTTAAGAAATGAGCGTCATTATCTTTAGTAGTAAAAAATGATAGGCACTCACTTAACACTGGAACAGCGGACACGGAACTCAGGTTCTCATCCTCTTGACGTTGCTGGGCAACGAGACTACCAGTTTCTTCTACGGAAGCTGCAGTCGTCTGTAATTGTACAGGTTGTTTAGGATCGGGTACAGGTAATTTTTGTTGCTGTTTATCAAACAGGTTACCTGGTGGCAAGTATTGCTTGCAGTCTTTCAACTGCTCGATCCAAGCTGCCACTCTGCCCTCTGTGATCGGATATTCGATCACAGGGCAGAGGTTAGAGTGGTGATCGCTACTTCCGCATTGGAACCACTTGCAGTTCGCGGGTGGTAGCGCCTTACAGTACTTGGTACTGGGGTGGGACGTCGCGCATCGCTGGCATAGCCGGTAGCGTTCATAGTGTGCGCGCCGAGACTCCAACGTACCCTTATTCCTGCAGAGGTGAGCATGGTGGTCACCTTTGCAGAAAATGCAGGGTGTGTTTGGAGTCATTGGCGTACGCACCGTTGACGCTGGGATGCGTTGTGCGGATGGCAGCTGGACCCAAAGGATCCCTTCTGCATCTGTAGTAGATAGAGATTCATTAGTGTCCCTATATTTTGTGCGATTCGAACGTGGTGCTGGTCGCTTTCGAGGATTGGATTTATTCTCTCCTCTTTCGTTCGCTTTCTTTTCTGAAGAAATTATCGCAAAAGTTCTCCTGCCTTTAGGTTGAGAGGAATTTTTATTTTGTAAGGGTGGATTAGGTTTATCGACCTTTTTTGGTACAGAGGTACAGATAGGCTCCGATAATTCCCTAATTTTAATGAACGATCTAACCGCTTCGAACAAATGTTTGACATTGCGTTTGTTACTTTTTAAAGTATTTTGGTACGATCGGGGAGGAAATTTTTTGATTACTATATTGAATAGTTGTTCCTCATCGATTACTTTTGCAAGTAAGCGATACCTATCTACCATAATGGTAAGAGTGTCTAACGTGTCTAAGATTGACGTTGTATCGTTAGTGGTCGCCGTGTATGCAGTTATTTTTAGCCACATTTCAGCTCGAATCTTGGATTCGTCCCCATACCTACTATCTAGGAATTTTAGGCGTTGGATGTAGCCAACGTTGTCAGGGGAAAAATGACTTATTTTCTCTACTAAAACTTTCGGTAGAGCCCCTTGCAGTAGGTTGATCTTTTGTGGAATAGCGATATCTTTTCGTTTGTTAACGTAATTGTTAAATCCGTTAATAAACCCAGGATAGCCTAGGATATCGCCATCCCACTTTTCTAAATAAAATTTAGGTGGTTTGAGGTTTGCAAACCCAGCATCAACTTGATCTTTAGGATCATGTTCCCAACATTTCGAAATATAGTTTTCGGATGTTGGTTTTTCGATGGAGTTTGAGTCCATCGCTACTGCAAGGGGTGTTACGTTTTCTATCGAGTTTTGCGATAGCTCGCGACACGACGTGTCGATTGATTGAGAGTGATTGTGAGATAATGAGGGTTGGTTGGAACATTGCCTTTTGGGGCTCGGTTCACCCTCATTTAGTTCAGGAAATATTATGTTATCTAATGAATTTGAATTTTCATTACCTGTCACCATTCCTGGGCGCCCTCGTTCTCCCCTCACTGGGGTCCGTTGCACTTCAGCCGCTGGTGATGGTGGCGGAGGCGAACGATCGCGTTCGGTTGCCTTTGTTGCTTCCGGGAGGTACTGATGTATGAACTGTGCTGCCTGGACACCAAGGTCCTCATGAACCTTAGCGGAGAGCTCGCGGACTTTTTTCTGCGAGGAGGTCAGCACCTTTCGGGCGTTGGCCTCCTTACGTAGAGCATCCCCAAGCTCCCGCGCCAGTTCCAAGGCCCTAGCGTCCCAGCGTTCTTGTTCCTCCCGGCGACGCTTTTCCGTGGCGTCCTCACGTACCTCCGGTACGAATGGTGAAGGGTGTGGCGATTGTTGCTGCTGCACATTCGATTTTATAGTCGATTGCAGCACGAGCAACTTTCGCTTGACCTGCCTGGCCCTGCGCAAGGTTTCTCTTGCGAGGCCACGTGGTACATACTCGAGGTCTCGAATGGTCGCCTCGATCGCACTGTCTTCGTTAGACAGTGCGTTGATTTCGTACTGCGGTACGTGGGGTCGCTCGAGTTTTCTCTCGAGCGATTTCGCGTACTCCTCTGCGTCCTCGAGTACTGCGACGAATTGTTCGCGTTCATCGTCACTGTCGGTGACGTCGCTGGTTCCATGCGTGGACGCTCGGCTTATGGGCTGTACGTCCATTCGTACGGGTGTGGTTACGTGCGCGGGTGTTGGCTGCGTGCACGGCTGCGTTCCTGGCAATATTGCCGCCGCTTTTCGCAGCTCCTCCACCTCAATCTCATCTACCCAGTGCGGTTGTGGCGCTGGGGTCGCATCTGTCTCACGAAGGATGGATGCCTCGGTTTGCTCCTCCTCTTCCATCAGTAAAGACTCTGGATCGAGGAGGACATCGATGTCGTCGCTACGCGACGTATTTTTCTGTTGAGTCATGTTCTGAGAACAGAAATAATTAAAAACTGAAAGGGTCATGGTTGATCGATTTTAAAGAATCGTTTTTTGTTTGTTCGATTTTTTCTAAGTTTTTAGGAAAAACGAAAAATCGGGCATGACCCGTGGGCGAAAACATTATTTTCGATTTTGCGAAAAATGTTTTCGAAATTTTTCTAAGGTTTTATAAAAAACGAAAAATCGGGCATGACCCGTGGGCAAAAGCATCATATTCGATTTTGCGAAAGAGATGAATTCGAAAAATTTTTCTAAGTTTTTGCAAAAAACGAAAAATCGGGCATGACCCGTGGGCGAAAGCATCATATTCGATTTTGCGAAAGAGATGAATTCGAAAAATTTTTCTAAGTTTTTGCAAAAAACGAAAAATCAGGCATGACCCGTGGGCGAAACATCGATTTCGAAATTTTTACAAACGAATAAAAATATTCGAATTCATTTCGGTTTCCATGTTTTATGCAGCCAGGAATTTATTTCAGCGCAAACATGGGGTCACAAACTGAAATGATTTCGTAATTAAATTACGTATAAAATTACTAAGCCGTGTACAGCTAAGATCGTTTTGCGATCTTGGCTGTTTTCAATTTGTTCGGACTGAATATTGAGGTTACAAATTTGGGTAACAAATCAATAAAAGTTAAATAATTTGAGTCCGAATACCTATAATTTAGGCTCGTAACAATGGGTTACGAATGCATATTGAAAATATGGAGGCACTTTAGGCGACATACTAAAGATTTAAAACTTTTCGTAAGTGTACTTACGGTTTTTGTATGAATTAGTGGCTGCACCAAAAAGGAAACTACACCACTACACTCCAGGGGGAATGAATGTCACAAAACACGTAATTAATTACGAAAAAATCTATTAATTTTCGCTAAAATTGCAAAGTAATTAATGAAAACACGGTCAATTGCGGAAACGCACATTCAACTCGATCACAATTTGACAAGGAATGATTGTGATCGTGAATATATTCGTACACCCTGGGTACGTCGTGTTAAACACGCTGATGTCGCTGCTGTTGCAGCGTGATGCATAATTTACGTTTGTGTGCGTAAATGCGTAAAGGGTTACGAACCTTTTTACGTATGTGTGCGTGTTCAACAAAAAATTCATACGATCATCTTCAACCGTCCATCGGCTGATGAACGCTGATTGGTTGAATCGAATCTTTTGTTCTGAACACGATCGCTGCATTTCTTGAGAAATTCGATCGAAAAGGATGGATTTGTATCTCTTTTCTGGAACGTTTTTTAAAACGCGTGAGTGCGAGAGAGATAGGGATGTTAATAAATTTTTTCTCCATCTCGCTCGTTGTGAAGGACGGATGTACCATATGCGCTAACGCTTAGCGATGTTTTCTGTATCTGATACAGCCTAAATATTTTTTAGGACGAATTGTTGAATTCGATATATATTATTTCCGGAATAATATACGTAATAAATGGCGCTGGGGGCGGCGGAAAAATAATTGAGAATTATTTTTTCGTCAGCATTATATTAACGACAATGACGAACGCCATTTCTTTACTAATTTACAATTAGGAGATAATTTACTATACGGGGTATAGAGAAATAGAACTGAATTGAGATTCAGTCTCGTTAGTCAAACTGTTTAGGTTTGGGATTAACTGATTAGGTTAATTCTTAACGAGACTGTTAAGTGCGTACTAGGTACGGATGAGAGTCATTGACTAGTGGAAGCGTGTGGGTTCGAAATTAAATTTCGGTTCTCGAAATCAAATTTCGATGTTCGAAATTAATTTTCGGATTTCGAAACCAGGTTTCGATCTGTAAAATTTATTTTCGATTTCCGAAACCAAGTTTCGATCGGCGAAATTAATTTTCGAATTCCGAAACCAAGTTTCGATTCGCGAAATTAAATTTCGATTGAAAACGAATTAAATGAATTCGAGGTCCAGTGTAAGACACCGTGCTCCTGCTACCATGTAGTGGAGGAGTTTACTTTGTTGGTTTAACGTCACAAGGACGAATAAAATATCTCGTTGTCACACACCTTAGCTCTCGCCTCGCTGCTAGACAACTGGTTGGCGTCGCCTCAACCCAGTGTCTCCAGTCATGTCGAGTCCTCTGCGCATCGCCAGTGCGCACAGGACTCGTGGCTACAGCCATGACAATGGCTACTATACCGGGTGATTCGGTTTAACACGCGTTCAGTGATGCGGGTGAGGTGAAAATAAATGCACCAAATTGAGCGAATATATCATCCGATTGTCCGCTGAAACGATTTACATCGCACTTTTGTTACATATTTTTGAGTGTAAGTAAGTCACAAGGATTCACATCGTATAACGGTCTTAGCCGTCGCTATAAAGTCGCATCGGCGTCATCTGTGACTCAGTCGTGACACAAAAGTCGAACAGATAGATACCTAGTTGTACTTGGTAAAGAAGCCTGATAATATTAACGCGTCGATGAAGCGTCGGATCAGAGAAACGAATTTCGGTTTGTCTTCCAATTACATTCGCGTCGATAAGGTCGTTCATTTTTGTCATTTTTTCAATTTGGTACACATTTATTTTTACCTCACCCGTATCACCCCGTATAACCCGTATCACCCCGTACCACCCGTATAACCCGTATCACCCCGTACCACCTGTATCACCCGTATCACCCGTATCACCCGTATCACCCGTATCACCCCGTATCACCCCGTATCACCCATATCACCCGTATCACCCGTATCACCCGTATCACCCGTATCACCCGTATCACCCGTATCACCCGTATCACCCGTATCACCCCGTATCACCCATATCACCCGTATCACCTGTATCACCCCGTATCACCCATATCACCCCGTATCACCCGTATCACCCGTATCACCCCATATCACCCCGTATCACCCGTATCACCCGTATCACCCTGTATCACCCATATCACCCGTATCACCCGTATCACCCGTATCACCCTGTATCACCCCGTATCACCCGTATCACCCGTATCACCCGTATCACCCGTATCACCCATATCACCCCGTATCACCCCGTATCACCCGTATCACCCGTATCACCCGTATCACCCGTATCACCCGTATCACCCGTATCACCCGTATCACCCATATCACCCCATATCACCCGTATCACCCGTATCACCCGTATCACCCGTATCATTTAACACGTGTGATACGAGCTTTGTTGGGTGAGTCATTTTAACACGCGCCATAGGTATGGGATTTTCGTATGGTGCGTGTCGCACTCAATCAGCCAGTATAGGTATAGGTGGGTACTGGGTACTGGGTACTGGGTAGCTAATACAGGCACTTAGTATATACGCGGGTGTGACTTACGAGGACGACGTTTTGCGTCTATTAAATTACAGATAATTTTCCACAAATTAACGTAAGTTGGCGTAGCCTACTCTGCTATTAGATACGTTATTATTGGGGAGGTAAATACGTAGGTACGCAGATACAATTGACGCGGGTAACTATTTCAATTATCGATTAAAAAAAATCTAAGAGTAGGTACCTACGTAGGTACCTATCCAGCTAGATTACAAATAACGTTACCGGACACACGCAAACTCGCATTCATCATATTATCGTGATATCGTAGTTTATCGCATGTAAATACGTTAACGTCGATCACGCCATTTGTATTATATTTTGTATTCTTCGAATAGGTAGGCTAATAAACAGTGTTACAGCTAAAAGAGGTATCCCTCCCAACCTTACGACAAGTTTAGGAAAACGTATTATGACTCACGCGTACGTCGCTATTTTTTGCTGCAACCGCCCTCTGTTTTTTCCCCCCTTCCGCCCATCCGAAGATACGACTGGCGAATTGAAATATTTTCAGTGTCGGAGCTATTATTTGTTTGCTCTTTCGATTCGAGTACCTACCTACCTACCTATAGGTACAGCGTACCTATATAGGTATTTATTCATTATTTCCTCTTCCAAGTTATACCTACCTTTCTGTTAAGTGGATACCTATATACATATATATATATATATATATATATAGCCTGTTATTTGCACAAGTAAGTAAGCACCTACCTAAGTAGGTACCCAACTATACGTCTATACGTGTAGACGGTATCGCATTATGGCATAATGTTACGTACACTCTTTGCTGTAATTACGTACCTATAGTTAGGCATTTAGCTGTACCTACGTAGCCTACGCAGACACTCGTCCGTTTCATTACGTGTTTTGTTTGTCGTACAATAAAACGAACGTTTCTGCCATAGGTAACCGTTTAATAGAAATTAAATTACCCGCAGGAATTGGACAGTGTGGTTGCGGTTGTGCGGCGAACGTGGCGAACGTGGCGAACGTGGCGAACGTGGCGAACGTGGCGAACATTATGCGGGCAGCGACCGCGACATGAGAATCGTATTTTTGGCTTTGCTGACCATCGACTGGAGTTGGCGCCTTTCGCGTGCCACTTACGGGCAGCGGCAGCAGGTCGACGAAAGAGTGAGGCTGACGGGCTTTGTGAAGGGCCACTTCACAATCGGTGCTCTGTTTTCGATTCACGAGAGAGCCAAATGGGTGGAGGGGCACTCCATCCGATGTGGAGCCATCCGCGATCAGTACGGCATGCAGCGGGTCGAAGCTGCTCTGTGGACCATCCATCAGATAAACAGGTTCGTAATTGGCTACGCCTTGCAGTCGCATACAGTCGCAACGAATGCGAGCACCGGACGTGCGAACTGGTGCGTGCGCACGCTACGCTCCGCAGGCACGTACGGCCGCACCTTTTTTTACCTACAGCCGCCGAGTGCGCCTCCGTAAAAGGCGGCTAACCCGTGAAATGCGCAATGCATTGCCGCGGCCCGCGTCCGTTCGAGCGTTAGACGAGAGTACCCGACAAATAGTCGCCCGTGTTGCTTCGAGTGTTCATTTGGGGGGGGAGGAGGAGGAGGAGGAGGAGGAGGAGGAGGAGGCAGCTGGCAAAAAGTATATATCCGAGCGGTTGGTTCAAAGGGCTTAAAAACGGTGCGCGTGTGCGGATACAGGAGATCGCAATCGCTCGGTGGCCGATTCGCCACCAATTTCTCCAGCTACCTCCTCCGAATTGCGCATCGCCGCGGATGAGCTGGCCGGCTAAATTCTGGCGCGCTACACTTTTTTACTAACCGTTGCATTCGGTGCAATGACGAGACACGCGAGTGCGACCGCTGGAAAAGCGCCGATTCGCATTAAACGGGCGACTTAAATTATTCTGCACACGATACGCGTATACCTAAATATCATATAAATATTACGAAGGTAAGTGGAGGTACCCACGGCTTACGTGAAAACGGTGAAAAAGTATACAATTTGCCTGAATCAAATTCCAAATTCTCCATACAGTAGGCATGGGCATGGGTTGTCGCAAACGTTTTTCTTTTCCAGCGCAGTCAAATCGAAAGTATTAAGTAGGCGCTCGAGTGGCGAGTAAAATGTTGAGTCAAGTTCGGGGTACCTCTATTTCTTAAAATTGCGTAAAATAATGCTCTAATATCGATCAAAATTGTACTCGTTATCGATAGTCCTGTTTTTGGTTAACGAGGAAATGCGCTCTGCCGATCAGATTTAGGCTTTTCCTTAATTCCCTCTCTTCCTAAGCAGGTCGACAAGGTTTTTTTTGTTTTTTTTTTGGTTTTTTTTGGTTTTTTTTGCTTTTTTTTTTGCTTTTTTTTTTCATTTTGATATTAAACTGTAAAAATATAAAAAATATTTCCGATTAATTGGCTATTTTCTTGGGTGCCTGTTTGAATAATTTTCATATCTGCCTACCTGTAGGTACGGCTGGTACCTACTTATTTGTCTTCTTCCGAGTTCTTCGTTAACGATTTTACCTCACTTCAGCCACAGTGGCGGCTAAATAGAACGGTTAAAACTTGAAGCCAGACACTTCGAGACAGGAGCTAAGTTTGTAAAACATCGCACACTTCGACTACGTAGTACTGGACCAGTAAAGCTCCGTAAGACCAGTGCACTTTTTAATGTCAACGCATGACGGCGAAGTACCTTGCGCGTATTTTCGACCTTTTGCTCGAATTCACCAACTTAGAATACATGCGATAAAGAGATCGCCTAAATTCATAAAGATGGCACACAGCAAAAGGTACGTCGAAAGGTTCGCTGTGGTTGGCTATTTAGCGCCGGCGTGTCTAACCACAAATCATCTTCCTTTACTGGTCCGCCACTACTTAGTCAAAGATTTCAGAGCATAGGTCGTTTAAGTCTTTCCGCGATGTACTTAATCGCAATATACCTTCATACAGGCGATTAGATTTTTGCCTAACATTATACGTTCAATTTCTCTTCAAATTTTATTTCCGTCCAAGTACGGTAAATATTTCGTACATTTCTGCGACTAAGATTTCTAATGTAGTAATTAATTAGGACAGATGCCGACAATCAACTTTCCACAAATCAGTTCATTCTTTTCCTAAGATGAAACAAATTCGTCGATATATTTTTTTCTAATCGTTATTATCTTCGATGACGCAATAACTGGACTTTTTTTTATAAAATTCGAAGACTGTTGACACGTCTTAGACAGTAATTTTGTTTTTGGAAATGGATTTTAGGTTTTCTATCTTTTTCCTTCACAATTATTCTCTCTATGGTTCTTATTTTTGTCTATTAGCAGTAAATTGACGGTCAGATGAAACATTAATCGAACCCTTCAATTACCCATTTTTTCTGTATTTCGATCTCATCCTAATCGGTAGACAGCTAGGTATTCTCTCCAAGAAATTTCTATGTTCACACCTGTAGAGTAGATGTACACCACTTGTTGCCAATTTTGATTTTATTAAGCTTTCTACTTCTTTTTTTGTTTTTTATTAAAATATACAAAAATAGAAATACTTTGCTAGAAAATTCGGTTTACCAATTTTCATCCGTAGTTAAAAAAAAAACTCCAGAGCAAAGAGTCTCGCTGGGAAAAGTAGGTTTCGAGAAAAGAATTACGAATTTTGATGGTCACGTTAATTGTCCGTAAGTTTATACGCGTTAATGGCGTGTTACGATTGTACGAAATTCGTTAGCTGCTGACGAAATATTAGAAAATGTGAAATATAAAAGCATTTCTTCTTTAAATGAAAAATTAATTATAATGATAAAAATATGGTAAATAATCGTATAATTTCAAATAAAACCAAAGAAATATAATAAAGTTATGAAATAATAAAAAAAACACGAATATAGGTTAATTTTAGAAAAAAAAAAATTTCATGCAAATAAAAAACCGGAAAAAAGTTTTATGGGGAGTACCGTTCAGTCATTGCGCATCAAAATTAATAGATCTCGTCCTCGGCTCGGTGCAAATATTTGTACCAAATTTCGTGATTGTCGGACAAAAATGGAGAAATTGACTTTTACCTACTATCTATTTAATTATATATATGTATGTGGAATACCTTGTTGTGAGAAATATTCACACTAGAAGGTTTTCAATAGTATTTGCGTGTTCTGCCACTTCATACAATTAAGTATGGGAGAGCCAAATCCTGGCGAACACTGGCAATTTTTGAGCCGGTTCTGAGAGTTTATATACAGAATTTGGTACACGCACACAGACACACATGCATACGTACATGTACGTAATTATGTCATGCGTTACGTCGTTTCTTGCCTCTGTCGAGGTGATAAGAAACGACGCAGCGCGTTTGGTACCAGGCCGTGACATCACCGAGATCGTTATCTGGTAATTGATCTCGGCCAGTGCAATGTATCTTACCTGTACGTACGTACAGGTACAAACATACAAACGCACCAGTGTAAATTCGTTTAACGTCATAAAGACGATTATTGCCAGTCTTTGGGTGGCGACTATCGTCGAGGGGTGCAAGCCCCTATTACCTCATACGAGTATTGTCCCCACAATGTATATATACGAATTTGAGTTATTGGTGACAAAATTTTCCTGACGTCATCAAATGAAAAATGTACCCACCCCCATCCCTGGGGGCTAATACCATACCAAGTGTAATAAGTAGATTTTCTAAAAAAACCTACTTAAAAAGATTCCAATTACGTGAAATAATTGTAAAATATTATCGATGGTAATCGATATTTGTATCGATAGTTATCGATATCTGACAATCATATCGGTATGTCGATATTTCATTGTTAGTTTCTGCTAAAAAAATTACAAAAAAGCTATCGATAGGTTATCGGTATCGTTAGCAAAAATATCAATCTATAGATGTTTTATTGCTAAATATTGTTGGAACCGCCAATCCCCTCCGTTCACGCTCCCGCAAACACTCAACTGGGTATCTTTCTTTAAATACCTACTTTTGTACCTTTACTCGCAGTTACACCGACACATCATTCCGCCACTCATTCGTTCATCTCCGCTCATGTTTACACTCTGTACATGAATTAGGTACATCTTTGCCGCAATTACACACCCCTCTCAGACATTACTCCGAGTCGATATTTACTTAGTTTACACGATTACTCTGCTACACCGATCCACCGATCCACCGATCCACCGATCCACCGATCCACCGATCCACCGATCCACCGATCCACCGATCCACCGATCCACCGATCCACCGATCCACCGATCTACCAATCCACCGATCCACCGATCTACCGATCCACCGATCCACCGATCCACCGATCCACCGATCCACCGATCCACCGATCCACCGATCCACCGATCCACCGATCCACCGATCCACCGATCCACCGATCCACCGATCCACAACTTCTACACTTAAATATTGATTTTGCCGGAATTTATTGTTTTGTGATTTTCTCGAAAACTGCCGAACCGCGGTGAGCACCAAACTTCTTTTAGACCTGCTCCCTATAAGGTAAAACTATATTTCGCGAAAATTTCAATTTCATCTGTTCGGCACTTTTCTCAAAACCACGACACGAGCGCAGAATTGTTTCCAGCAATTTTTCCTCTCCAGCTCTCTTCAATACAAAGTACCGATCACCAATAGCCACAAAACTTCTACCAGACCCTTGTGTCGCGCTTATAATAAATAAAAATTACCGTACCTACGTTGATTATTTTCACGGTTTTGTTTGACAACTTTCGTTACTCTAGGAATTCGACATTTATGTTGTTATAATGGGTTAAAGCGGTTATTAAGAACGGTGAGGTGGTAATTTGTGTGAAAATTCAGTATGACGTTGAAGATCCAGGTTTTAAATTGGAGGTGAAAGGACGGGTGCCGGGCAGCGCGAGAACTTTCTGTTACTGTCCGGAACTTCTGGCTTATCCGCTGTCATTTTGGGCTTTGTCAAAATGTTATCGAAGTTCTGCGAGGTGTTTGTAAAAAATATTGCGAGTTATACGAGTGCGTGGGTCATTTTGTGTAGAACACGAAGGGACCCTTACGAGTTATTCGCATACCACACCAACTGACCTTCTTAGGCCGCAACTCATCACGTATAGGCGCTTACCTCTCGCCTGCACACGTTTTCTATTTATGCGAATTCATTTTCAAACTTGTCGGCAAAAATTTCAAGATAATATTCGGTTTTCCGTTTCGTTCGTTCGTTCGTTCGCATGTGCTCGCAGGTCTAAGAAAATACTGAAAAATTACGACCTCGGAATCGAGATTCGAGACACGTGCTGGAATTCGAGACTCGCCCTGCGTCAGTCGTTACACTTTCTCGATTTCTGTCATTCGAAATCCGATACGGTAAGAATCCTTACGACTATTACCTATAGTTCGATACGGCCATAACTGGAAATAATTTTCCAGCTGCAGCCGCGAAACGCGGCACCCTCGTCGATGGTTGGCGTCATCGGACCTCCTTCCAGCGACGAAACCGTTCAAGTTCAGAATTTACTGCAGATTTTTGGCGTACCTCAGGTTGGGTTCTCGGCCACATCGTCCAAACTGAGCGACAAGGAGAAATTTGGACATTTTGTCAGAGTAGTGCCCTCGGACAAGTACCAGGCGCGTGCCATTGTTGGCATTCTGCGAACATTCAACTGGACGTTTGTGAACGCGGTCAGCACCGACGGTAATGCGCGTGAGTTTCCCGCTCTGCCCCCTTCGTGAGAAGGGAAAACACTTTTTCGTTTGGCCGCTGCGTTCGTTTATTTCGACGGCGACGATTTTCGCGCAGCTGCCTACTGGCGCAAAAATTCTATCGGCGTCTCACTGGACCTCCGGCGCAGAAAACGAGGTGGAGCGCCGCTCCGTTAGTTAGGTACGCGGTTAATCGTTTGCCTAAATGCGACGCGCCCACCCCTACAAAGGAGGCTGCGACCACACCGATAATAGTCCCCAATTTGGGCGCGTTGCTCATCCGGCCACGAGTCTGCGCACGCGTTCTGCTCCTTCGGGTGTTTCGGCGTCGGTGGCTTTTTGAACTTTTTAATTTCTAAAACACGACCGTTTCCCCAGAAGGAGGGCCGACCATTCGTTCGTAGGTGAGGGGCGTTCAGGTCGTCGCCGTTGAATACGCCATCCAAAACTAACAGGGCCGCCCAAGTACGTGCATTCCGATTTAAGGGTGGAATTTAGGCCGAACTGGGGGAGGCGAAAAGTGAGGCTAGGCGACACGCGCCACCTACGCCTATCGTACGATAGGCATGTGCTGCGTTCAACGACGCAACCGCAGATGGGGACCTTTTGGTTTGGTACGGCCTAACGGCTGCGCCGTAGCCGGACGACCGCATTCACTGCGGTAGTGTGCGCGTCTGCAGTGGACTGCGCAACGTTCGCTAGCGTTGCCCTTGCCGTAGGAACGTTGGCCCGCCCACCATCCAAAATAGTGCCGCGCCGCGTATACCGACTTAACGCCCGGACACGTGCCCGGCACGGTGCCGAGCTGCGTGGTGTGTTCTGCACGCTGAGAAGCGTTCGGCGCACCTACATTAGCGCGCTGCGGTGGTCTAAATTCGTCGCGGTGGGCCGTTCAGCGTAGCCCTAAATTACGGCGGTGTCGGGTACACCCAGCGGACGTACCGCCGTACCGGGGTACGGTACTGAGCTGTAGGTACGGCATAAAGGCGAGGTGCCTACGCAACGACGGCTGCATCGCATTTTCGCTTCATGTACAAATAAGGAGGCCTCCGACCGGTCGAATCGCAAATCATCAAGTAGCTACCTGACTACGTACGTTATGTTTAGTCTAATTTTACCAAGCCACAATAAAATCTAATCAGTCTGCGAGCAGACTACTAGAAGATGTGGGTGGTCCATCCGTGGGCGGGAACCGCGCACTGCATCGAATAGGTACTTGGGTTAGGTACCTACGTAGTGAAAAAGAAAAAAGGAGCGTTCTCGTCTTCACGTTTGTTCGACTAAAGCCACACCGTATGTATACCGTATAGGTATGGGTATCGGTTTGTAGGTGTAGGTGTAGGTGTAGGTGTAGGTGTAGGTGTAGGTGTGGGTACCCACCAGCTGCGCGTACCCTACGTAATTATACGGCTGTGTCGATGTAATGCAGGAACGTACGGTAGCAGCGGCATGTACGAATTCCGCAAGCAAGCCTACAAGAGTGGAATCTGCATCCAGAAGGAGCAAGTGGTCGGCGAAAGTGCGGAGGCCAGAAAATACGACAAGATCTTCTCCATGTTGCCGCAGGTCGATCGGGCCGCCGTTATCGTCTGCTTTTGCGAAGGCGAGACCGTGCGAAACTTGTTGCAGGCTGCCAAAAGAGCCAACAAATCTCGTAGATACGTTTTCATCGGCAGGTAAGAATAATTCATTGTCCGCGTATAGGCCATATAACTCGGCTGCCGAGTAGCCTCTACGGTACTTGGCCACGCTTTTTGGCCAATGCGAACGACGCTCTCTTCCGGTGGCAGGTGTGCCGCACCACACGAATCACCTTTGACCACTGCTACGGCCGCAGTCGGCCGCAGTCGGCCGCAGTCGGCCGCAGATTTTAAAGTCGAGCGACGAATTTGGGCGGCCGTCCTAATTGACCGCCTCCCTCGATTAGAACGTCGGTGGCGTTCTTAAAATTTCCCACCCACCCACAATTCGTACCAACATGGGAAAAGTAAAATAGAAGGCCGATCTGCATTTTCAATTTGTAAAAGACAAATAAGTACCTACCCCACCGTTCTCAAAAAAACAAAAACAAAAACAAAAACAAAAACATAAAACGAAAGAAATGTTAAAAATTATGCACCGTAAGTGGACCCTTTCGGGCTGCGAAGATATACGCGATGGGCGAATTTCGACATTTGTGCTGCAGAAATGCGATTGAGTGACGCAATCTATCCATCCATACAATACCTACCTACCTACCTACGTACCCAGGTACTCGTACTTCATTTTACACCGAAACTATTTGCCCAGTTTTATTGGTATTGGTCTCATTTGAAAGAACTTCGAGAGCGTAGATTTATGTAATAATCTGACTAAACAAAAAAATAAAAAATAATGGCTCGGAGAGTGGAAATAAGTTTGAAAAACGTCGAGGCACCCACAGACTGAAAATTCACGTGCTATAAACTGTTTTTGTTTTTCAGTGACATACCGTAATTATAAAGTTTTTCTGCGGGTGGGGAGGGGAAGAAGAGAGGAAAATCCAATTTTTTAAGTGCAAAAATGAGTGCTGAGGAGGAAATAAGGGTAAAAATAGTAAAGGGCTCCGTCATACTGACGATTCATGGGCAAGAAACTGATTTTTGAATAAACGACTAGCTGTAATTTTAAAGTGGAACTTTTTTAGGCGCGTCTGCGAAAAAAAAAAAAAAAATTTACGAAGGTGAAATGAATTTTTAGGCAACGAAATTACGAAGTTTGTTTCGCACCTTCACCGTCCCACCCGTTTTACATACCGCCGATATGTTCTGTCAGGTGAGGGGTGCAAGATACGAATATGTGTGTGTGTGTATGTGTGCGCGCGTGCGTGTGTATAAATGTTAGCGTCTGTCTGATCCCGTTTTAATTGAACACAACATTTTAGCTTTGAAACAAACATCTGTTATTTCACCTAATGATTCCCAAGCCTCGATTTAAGCTAGAGAGCAGGGATTGATGTTGCTGGAAAAAAGATAGAATTTATAAAATTTCTATATTACATTTTAATTATCTTTAGCTCTTTGAAAATGAACAAACATAAAAAAGGTAATTAATAGAAAATTGGCCAGTTTTTGAAATCTAGAAATCTCTCCTCATTCGCTGATTAATTCCAATCAACTACTATTTAAGCTGGAGAGCTGGGTTTGGCATTTCTGGAAAGAAGAAAAAATTTTATCAAATTTGCTTTTCATATGATTTTTTAGTCATCTTTAGCTCCATGAAAATAAACGAATAAAAAAATAAAAATTAATGAAATATTTGCCATTTTTGAAATATAGAAATTTCTCCTTTTTTAATCTATAATTCCTCAACCTCTATTTAAGTTACAAAGCTGGAATTAGTACTGTTGGAAAGAAGAGAAAATTTAATTAAATCTTTTCCATCAAAGTTTCTATTCATCTGTAGCTACTTGAAAATAAATGAATGAAAAAATGCAAATTGAAAGAAAATTTGCTGTTTAATACATTTTCAAAAAAATTTTCACTCAAGTTTTCCATCCAATTTGATTTAACTGATTACTGAAAATCATGTAACAACATCGTGGCACGGACATTTCACTTCTGCTGTGTGGTCCAACGCACACTATTCTTTTTTTTCAGGGAGGGTAGAGAGTAGGAAAAAATGTTTATGAAAGGTTGAAAGTTGGCTCCTTAATAATAAGTCATAAAAATACTCCATCACCTTAGCCTATGTTTCCCCTTGAGATGGCTACAACACGTGACTAGATTTAATTTATTTAATAAGTAGCTAAAGAAACTACAATAAAAGTACATGTGTACAAATTTAATAATATGCTTAGGTATTTAAAATTTAAAATAAATAGTTTCTAAACATTTTTAAATTATTATCGCTAGGCTGAGTTACATGGGGTAAAGAAGGGTATTTTTTTTTGATGTGTAAACATCTTAGCCCTCGGTGTCTACAGTAGGGGCTAAACAAGAATTACAACCATCAGATTTGCGTCACTGTAACTCTTACAATTATAACTCTCACTCGTGTGTGTTGCATAATGTGTGAGTGTGTAGTCGTGTGTGTGGACAATGTATTGCGCACACACACAACCACACTATTATCATGTTTACACATCAATCCTTCACGAGTAAACTCCCTGTGGAACTCACACTTTTTTTTTTAAATCTTAATAATATGCTTTTTCAATATTGAAAAAATTTATATTAGACCCAATTTTGAAATTAGCATACTGCTTCGAGGATATATATATATATATATATATATGGAGATGACAAAAAGGTGGTTTTGGTGTCACAGCAACTTGAAATTTTCTTGTGGTTGCAGTCTTTGTACACTCAGAAAGAGGAATATTAGAATTTAGAAATTATATCTCGCTTTGATTTTTAGGTTCAGTCAATTTAAGAAAATTCCATTTATTGCAAAAATATCCCGTGTGTATGAAAGTTTCTGCCACTGGTTGCACCTATGGATAGTGCTACTGTTACCATATGTTTTTCTTTCTAAAAATCTAATTGTAGGAAAAAATTGCCACATGCATTTGTTTGTAAACACTGGCATTCAAGATACCTCATTCCTGAGAATCAGACTGATCAATGTACGTTGATGTGGGGTATTTTATATGCCAATGTACATGTGCTCAGTGTAGATGTTAACAACAGTCGATCCCATTGTAAAACAGTAGGGTTTGGTCTCCATCATACATGTATATCCTCAAAAACATACCTACACCAAAAGCAGGGTTACAAGATGTTCAGTAGGTACCAAAAATTCCTACAATTCCAAGTTTTTCTGCTTCAAATTATAAAAATCTCAGTAATCCCTAAAGCAATATTATCATTATCTTTTTGTAGTTAGTTAAGTTATATTTTAAATGACCAAGATCATAGCATAAGTGCAAAATCTTTGGACTTTTTCTTATTATGAAGGTGAAAATGAAAATAAATGTAAAGATGGCCAAAGAAATTAGAATACTGATATTTCTCTTCAATATGTAGTCGTTGGCTCTATTCATCATATTTTTGTCTTTGCATACGTAGTGTCTCACTTTATATGGAAATAAACTATCAGAAAAATAATGAATAAAATTATATTTTTCACATGATTTATTTTTGTTAATTAGTAGACCACGTATGTGTAACTTAAAATATGATAAACAGGTACACACTATATGATGGTGGAAAATATCGGTACCATGTATGCTAATTTCTTTGGCTATTTTTGAATCTATAAGTATTCATTTTAAGTTTCACAATAAGAAAAAATGCAGATTTTTAAGATTGTTAAAAACATATATACTTTCTTATCACCCTGTCACTTAGCTCCTATCTAATACTATAATACAAGCAATAATTGTGTGTACGTATGTATGTATGTAAATGCGTTCTGAAGAACTAAACTGACAATGTTGCTGAAATTTAGGTAGATAGTGTAAGGTTTTTGGTATGAAAAAATGATCCAGACAGGTCTCAAATTTGAGAAAATTTGTGGAACCGAAGTATGAGTATCTAATCTATCAATCAGTAGTAATAAGTTCTTGATGGTAAATGCTCGAGCATTTATTATTGATGAGCAAATGCTGAGTATGCTCAGGCATTTGCTCAGCATGTGCTTATCCTTGAAATACTCAAGCATTTAATATTGGCTCAACATGCTCAGCATTTGTTCAGCATGCTACAGCATGTTTAATATGTCCTCTTAAAACAAGATGTAATCGGTTGCAAACTTGTAAATTGTAATAATTATATGCTTACTCAGTCTGGATGTTCCAAAAATTGTTAAGCGAAGATAAAATTTAGACTTTATGTATATTCATTAGATAGTGTACTCAATTGACAACAAAATGTAGTAAGGGAAACAGCCATGTGAGTGCTCTAGATTACAAACGGTATTAATTTAATCTTATAATAAATTTGTGTTTTGAAAATTGATTTTTTGTAAAATTATCGTTCATTTATTTAGGTCAGAAACCAGAATTATTGAAAATGTTCACAAGTTTTCAAGCATTTGCTCATTTTAGATCATACGCTTTAAATGTCAAGCATTTATTTTTCAAGCACTCAAATGCTTTAGCATTTAAAAAAAAAAGAAATTCTCTTTATCATCGCTGTAATAAGTAATAATAGATAAAAAATTTTCCTGGAATGTATGAGAGTTCTAGATCTGCAATCTGCACATTATCATCAAATTTTGTAATTAATGGTAAATACAATGAATACAAAATGTCTCATAGATACTGAATCGCAGTGGTTAAATAATAATTGGACGTAGGCTTCTGATATAGAATTTTATAATTAATTTAAAATTTAAATATGTAACTATTGAATTTAAAATATGGTTTTTTTCTTTTTAGTATACGGCTTACTTATCAACTATGATACTCATCCGAGGAAAGCTTGTGAACCAGGTATTTACTCGTCGTTATGAGAAACATGTAAAACACTTTTGTATCAAATTGTATGAACATTGATTTTATATAGAAGAAACTGTTTACTTTTATTGTAGGTATGTCACTTAGTTATTCAGGAAAATTGAAAAAAACTAAGAATAGGTAATGATACATTACAGCCCACCAGGGTGGAAGCACATGGTAGGCTGTGGGTAGAGCATTTTTATAACTTAATGACAGCCCCCTGACATATTCCATTCATAAAAATTTTCTACCTAGTTTTATAGCAAACTGGATGTTAAAATTGACTTTGAAAAAGGGTTTGTAGTGAGGATGATGAAAATTATCTGTTTCATAAGAAAAGAATACCAATTGGTATCATTTTCCCATTTTCACCCTTTTTTTTAGTGAACTAAGTATATCAATAAATAATATATATGTATATATTCATCGCTATAATAAATGTAAAAACGATAATAGTACCTGTATTACATACCAAGCTTTAAAAGTGAGTGATTACATGTGGAGGGAGTTTGTGAAATGAGTGCAGCGAGTAAGCAATCCCAGAGTTATGTTAACTCACTTTTAGACTTGTTGAGGAAGATATTTTATATAATTAATGATCAGAAAGCAACAAAACGTTAAAATTCTATCATAATGACGAGTCTTTCTTAAAAATTATAAAAAACGGAATAAAATATCAACCTCCTCATGGCGGCAATTTTAACATTTCATTTAGAAAATGCAACCTCTACCTAGGCGTAAACTGAACATGCTTCCATATAATAAGATGCTTCACGTTTTTATGTGGAGATGCGTTCACTTTATAATGAGATTATATTCATCGATGATATGAGTTACTTTTCCCTTAGAAAAATACCAGTGTAAACATTACCTTTCTGATCTTGTATTATATAAAATAATTATAGTCTGTCCATCCCAAGATAATTCCTGCGCATTGCCTATTCACATTTTCACCTATGGTAATCGTATAATTAATGCCAAGGAATATGGACTTTTACTTGGTAGCCTGATTGTGCTTATTAAAACGATTTTCGTTTTCTTACGTGTGATGTATTTCAGGCACTCTAGCACACACACAACCTATTGAGCCTAAAGTAGAATAATATTTTAAGTATTTAGTTTCCTACGTATGACGTCACTTTACTCACACTAGCAAACAAATGAAATGATCGAGCGTACCTAGTAACAAAGTTGTATATATATACACCTTGATTATTGCTTTATAATTGGTATTTCCGCTAAAGCAATTTGGCAATAATGGGTAAATAATGTGCACGTAAAATCGTACAGTAGTTGCGAGTTGCGTTTCATTTTTGGATAAACTCTCGTTGGATGGACTATAACGCGAATTTAATTCCCTAAATTCGACAAAAAAAAAAAAAAAAAAAAAAAAAAAAAGGAGAAACGAAAAAATTTTATTTTACTTCATCTCAGTCTAAGCCCAAAGAAGCCACATATTATAATTTTATTTATGAACAGATTCACCCTTCGAGCGGAACATCAGGGCTTGACATACACAATTATATACATTTAAAAAAAAAAAAAAGGTAGAAATAGGAAAATGGCACCAATCGTTTTCTGTTCTCACAGAATTGATAATTTTCATCATCCCCACTCCTAGCCTTTTTGCTCGGTCAATTTTAATACCCCGTTTGCAAGCAAATTGGAAAAAAGTGGTTGGAAAAGTGATTTCTCCAAGATTATGAGAAAACTACTATTTTTCTTATAATTTAGGAAATTTTCGTCTCTTTTTTCATTGCAGTATTGAACTTATGATTTTGAATTGTAGATGAATCAACAAATTTGGTTTTCCTGCCATGTTCTGCTACGCTATAGTTTTTTTTAACTACCTGTCAGTTTCATGTAAACCCGATTTTTAAACTTACTTTACTGGAATAACTGAAACTGATGCAAATGTCATATATAGGTTCTTAAAGCTTCAAGTATACACACAGTACGCATGCCTAAACTAAATTTTTTAATGCGATAACATTTTTATTTTCACTACAGCAAAATACAGGGTTCATTTTTACATTCGATATCGTTTTTTCTTGTTAAATTTTCCACAGATTATCGATAATATATCGATACAAACTACAAAGCTTTCTTGTGACACGTCGAAATATCAATATTTCATTCAACATTAAGATAAAACAGTTATGAAGAAATCCATGTATTTGTTGTTGAGACCACCAATCCTTCTCCCCTCTCACTCCAGCGAACACACGATCACACAAATACATAATTTATTTATATCTATTCGCGGCTATACTGTTCTACCACTTCCGCCGCTCATTCGTTCATTTCCGTTAACATTCGTTTATTGCTCTAAAATGTACTTTGCTTAAATTATGTATCTTCTATGAAATACACTCGCTTCTTGGACGGAACTTCACTTAAATCTTTCTTTCTTGTTACATCTCCGGTCCTCATCCTCTATATGGTAGCATCGCTCGGTAACAATCCTTGTACCTGAAACAAATTTTTTAAAATAATTAAAATCTTTTATACTGCGGATTTTACTAAATCAAATTGTTAATATTTTTTGTGAATAATTTTTTTTAGTCATTTTTCGTAATTTTTATTTTCGTGTTGGGTAACATAGTTCCAACTTATTTTTATTTCGAGTCATAATTTTTGTCTTCGAAAAATTTTTATTTGAGTGCTGTAAACATTTAATGAGTTTCGTCGTTTGCTGAATTGGATTTGCCCTGCTTGTGTATAATCCGGCCAAGTGTTTGAAAGTTCCTAGACTCGTCGATTACTCAACTGTTTGAGAGCCCTGCTTGTGTTGCTCAAAAGTTGGTAAAGTCATTAGTGTCTGCCCTGCTTGTGTATGAACTAATTTATCGTAGTCATCAAATTGGTAATAAATCGCCTTGAGCCATCAGAAATTGATCAGAAACCAACGTAAAAGCTTCAAAAATCATCAACATCAAAATTGGTATTCATCATCTCAATCAAATTTCATCATTTGGCATCAACGAAAACTTCAAAATTCAACTTAAATACTCACCGAAGTACGTCCTCTACAACCGAAGCGCAGTTTAACCATTATCGTCCAGAGTATCATCTTCAAAATCCTTCAGAAAGCGAACCTGAAAATAAAAAAAATCAACCGTCAAAAGGTATTAAACGAAAAGTTTTGCTAAAAACAGGTAATAAAAAATATATTTTTTGTAATTTTTTCGCAATTTTTTCGTATTTTTGTGTATTATTTCGTATTTTTGCACTATTTAATCTTTCGGAATCAAAATTTAACTTGTATATTTGAAAATACCGTTATTTTCAAATAATTTTGGCCTTTTCAAAATTTATCTAAGTACAAATTTTGGCAAGTTCATTGCAAAATTTTACAGCCACTTTTGTCTTAGAGTGTACAACTTGTGACGTAAACACGGCTCATTTTGTTCTTTCGATCGAACTTGTACATTTAACCTTTTGTTAAGTGCAACAAACCTATGAACTCTTATCTACGTCCATTGAATAAATACGTTGGCGTGGTTTTCATTTTCAAACCACCATTTTGTTGCAACTTGTAAATTTTTGCTGTTGCACAATTGTGTCGAAAACACTTTAATGATTTTTTTTCAAATTCATACTTAATATTTTTTTCTCATCTTCTTTTACTTCGAATATTTTAATTTATTTCAATCATATATTTCCCAATTACGTTTAATTTATTACGAATATACGAAAATTCTTTTTTTTTGTCTTCTATTAATTTAAATTTTTTTTTCCTACCATTTACAAAATTTTTTTTCTATATTGTGATTTTTTTTCTCTCACATTACCTCAAGAATTATTTTACCTCATTCTTATAATACATCTGGTGGATAATTATTTCAAATCACCTTTAATAATATTCATTTATTTTTTTTTCTCCTTTCATTTCGAATTATTTGTTCTGTTGGAATACAGAATCAGATCAAAATTTTCCCCTGTTATCCAAAATTTTTGTTTTTTTTTCTTTCCTAATTCCCTGATCTGAAAGTAGCTAACTTCATTTCACCATCCCCTTTTCATTTATTTCATTATTATTAATTATTACCTCGAATATTGAATTCATTTACAAATCATCTTGGGTTGTATAAGTCTTGTTATTTTTTTAAATTTTTTTTTTAAGGGGAAGTGTCCAATCGCAACTTTAACGTGTGTTGTCTTTTGCCCAGTGTGGACCCACTCGAGAAACACACAAGGACGAACTAATATACTATCGTCATAATATACATTGTTTGGTTAACACAGGGACGGCAATCCTTTTCTTGCGGCATTTGCTGGGGATTGATATCCGTAATATTTTTTTTATATTTTTTTTTTATTAATTCAAGTTTAGTCAATTCATTAATTATGAACACTGACAATAATGATAGAGTTTCGAACATTTTCCATGGAAATGGCTATGAGGGATGGCGTGCAACTGTCATAATCACCCTAATTGGTAAAGGCTGCCACTCCACAATTTTTCCTACTGCTCGTGAAACTAGTTATATTTATACCTCATCTGAAGAACGCCTTACGTCTAAATTGCTTAAATTCTTTCAAACTCAGGAATGGGCAAAAGCTCACATTTTTGAAAGACTTGACAAAAGAATCCTTCATCATGTCAAAACCTGCGATGTTGTTTCTCAAATTTTCAAAATTTTGGATGCTCGATACAGAAATCAGACAGCTACTAACATCATGGTTTTAAAATTAAAATTTCAGTCCCTTCACTTTGATCCAAGGAGAGGTACCATCCGTAGATTCTTGGAATATTTTTCGACTATTGTAGAACTCAGAAGCAGATGAAATTGATCAATTAATGATGTCATTACCCGAAAAATTTGATACTGTCTTCTCTGAATTTCGTCAATTAGAAATAGAAAAACGAACTTCTGTCAGGCTCATAAAAATGATACTAGAAAAATGTGATCATATTGAATATTCTAATATAACATTTCCCGAGTTTGATCAGCCCAAATCATCATACCAACCGATGAATAAGAAAAGAAATTTTTGAAATTTCAGAAATAATAATAATTCCAATAACACAAACTCGAATTATAATACAACTAGTTATCTTAACGATCACAAAAATAATCAAACCAAACCAAATAGTTATCCTTCTAAAGATAACATTTCCCAAATGGATGTTACATGTTTTAGATGTAATAAAAAAGGACACATGTACAGGACATGCCCTAATGAAACATCAACTACTAGTAACACTCCTCAACCTCCTAATCAGAACAGTAGCTCAAAATCCCAAAATTCCACAAACACAAACTCCCAAAATAAAACAAATGATAAATCCAATTTTCTTGTTAAATATTCAATGATGTTGCATTCAAATCTTAACCACTTAAGTTTTAATGACATCGACGATGAATTTCAATGGCCCAAGCCCCCAACAGTATTGAAATCTGTCCCCCCAAAAAACCAACTCCACACGATGTTATTAGACAATGGAGCAGATGACCACATGGTCAACGATCTTTCAAAATTACGAAACATACGCAAAGTTGACAATACCCGTAGAGCACTTTGTGCTAAAAAAGGTGTATTTGTAAATCCCACTCACGTTGGATCTATGTATGTCAATGTCTGCAATTCTAAAGCAGAATTTTCCACCATTCACTTAAAAGAAGTATATTATGATCCTGATTTAAGCCTTGATATCTGGTCAGGCGCTAAAATCATGGAGTCTGGAATTTTCAAAATAATAGCTGACACTGATCATGCAGACATCATAAATAAACAAACCGGTGAAATCACAATAACCGCTCCAAAGAGAGGTTCCATGTATTACATAGATTATGAAATTGTGGAAGAAGATGAAGAATGAAAAGTCTATCATGAGCTTGTGTATATGCCTGTCCCTAATATGACATTAGATCAGGAAGATCATATAGATGATCAAAATCAAAATTTTGAAGAACAAACTGAGGCTGAAACTAGTAATCCACAACGAGAGTAAGAAAGCATTGACCAACCTCAAAATTTACAAGATACTGTGGTGGAAGCAGTCACTCAGAAGATTTATTCCGAATCAGAGGATGAACTAAATGAAGAGAGTGTCGGAATAAATAGAAAGCATAAGAAAAATATTAATAAAACCAAAACACTTTGGCATAGAAGACTAGGTCATCTAAGTGGCAAAAGCCTCAAAGCCTTATCTAAAGTAGTTGTAGACATGCCCCAAAATTTGGTCTTTAAGGATGACAACTTTGCCACATGTGAAATATGTATAAAAGCTAAATCTACCTGACTTGGTCATCATGGTGTGAGAACTCGACCAACTAGGAGAATGGAAGTAATCTCATCAGACATCATAGGACCCTTTCAAGAAGCATACAACGGAGAAAAATTCATTATAACATTCATTGACCATTATTCAAAATATACTCTTGCCTTCCCTATACTGAGAAAATCACAGGCCTTTGATAAGTTTAAAGAGTATTATTTATCATTCAACACCAAATTCCCAAACGATCCCATTTCTGTACTAAGAACGGATCAAGTAAAAGAATACTCCGATTCAAAGATGACACAATTCTGCTCCAAAAAAGGAATCACTTTAGATGATGGTGTGGCATATACCCCTGAACTAAATGCTATAGCCAAAAGGCAAAATAGAACCCTACTTGAAAGAGTTAGAGCTATATTATATGATGCCAAAATTGACTTTAAATTATGGTCCACAATTGTACTAGCTGCCGCCCATATAATCAATAGAAGCCCGACTCGCGTCAATTTAGGAAATATTACCCCCTAAGAGAAATTATACGGGACCAAACCCGATATAACCCATCTTTGATTTTTTGGTGCTATTGCTTACAAACATGTTCCAATTGAACAGAGACAGCAATTAGCAGTCAAAGCCAAGAAGAATGAAGAGGAGCATCTCGACCCAAAATTCCTACCCCGTGCAATCAAAACCATTCTAATCGGATTTTCGAATGTAGGTTATCAGGTATTGGACCCAGTAAAAATGAAATCCTACAAATCCTGCGATGTTAAATTTGATGAGACGAAAACATTAGCCGATTTTACCTGTAGACCTGAGGAATTACAAGTGAAACCTTTAGAAGAGGAAATAGAGGCAATCTACAGGGTCAATGTAATAAAACAAGCCTCACTAGAAGACTCACAATTTATAGAAGATTGTATGCCAGTAAGCTTTAGTGATATTTATCAAAATCCTTTCAAGAAAGAGTGGCTAAAGGCTATCAATGATGAGCTACAATCAATGTCAGACCTTAATGTGTGGAAAATTGTAGATCGTCCACCCAATGTCAAACCTATAGATACACGCTGGATATTCACGGCCAAAGCCAATGAAAGAGGAATAATGTGCCCCAAAGCTAGACTCGTAGCTAAAGGTTTTATGGATCGATCCGAATACACCATGACAGAAACATATGCACCTGTTGTGCAACTTTGGTTAATTAGTTGGATCTTATCCGTAACCAATCTATTAAACTTACAACTAATTCAATAATATGTCAAAACAGCCTATCTTAACTCTAACATTAAGAATGACATCTTTCTAAATATTCCCCTAGGTTGTAATGTCGATAAATCAAAATTGTTAAAACTCGAAAAATCCATCTATGGCTTAAAAACATCAAGTAAAAATTGGATTGAGTTATTGGATACTCATCTTTCAACATCCAACTTTATTAAGTCAAAAATCAACAGATGCGTCTACATATGTAAAGATGAATCAGATGGCATTGCCTTCATGATAATTTACGTGGATGACATCCTTCTAGCAACCAACTGCCCCGAATGGATTAATGAAATAACCACCCACTTCGAAACACGTTTCACAATGAAAGTCATAAATAATCCATCTCACTTTGTAGGTTTTGAAATAGAAAGAAATCGTGAATCACAAATTATAAAGCTCACACAAAAACAACAAATCCAAAAGATTCTCCAAAAATTCAAATTATGTGATTCTAACCCTTCCAAAATGCCTAAGGAGACAGGCCTAAAGTTGAGCAAATCTGATGGAACCGATAACAAAGAATATAGATCCATGATTGGCGCACTATTATACGTATCTAGAGGCACAGGGCCAGATATATCATTTTCTGTTAATTACCTGTCAAGATTCCAAAATTGTTCTGATGACACCAAAAAGAATCATGTACGTTGAATCATCCGATACTTGAAATCCACTATTGATCTTGCACTCGTCTATAGATCAAATTCTGAAGGCATATCAGCCTATGTCGATGCATCCTATGTCCCCGACATCGATGATCAACCTATAAATTTAGCAGAATTAGAAAAAGGAAAATCTATAACTGGTTAATTAATTACCATGTATGGTGACCTTGTAAATTGGGGCGTTCATCGCCAAAACATTCATGCTTCATCATCCACAGCAGCTGAATTAATAGCTCTTCACGATTCTTTTGAGGATATTGAACTTGCTTGGCTCCTCAACCGTGAATTCTTCTCAATTGACACTCCTGTAACAGTATACGAAGACAACATTTCTGTCATACATGTCATTTCTGGAGGAGGTCAAAAACGTCTTCGAGCTCTCATGATTAAATGTTATGGACTTGCTCAAGCCTATAATGATAAAATCTTCATACTCAAACAAATAGCTACCAAAGACCAATTAGCTGACTTACTCACAAAAGCATTATCCAATAAGCAGAACATTTCTCTAACCCATAAAATCCTGGAATCCCCAAATCTCGATCCATAAAATGTCAACTCCAACATCAGATCCATACCTGCAACACCACAAAACAAAATATTTCACATTAATAAATAATAATTTAAAAAAAAAAATTTTTCAATATAAAATAAACCTACCTTACCTATACTTACCTTGTTTACTGCATGCTATTTATCTTAATACCTAGAAAACAAAAAAAAAAAAAATGCTTGTTACTATATTTAATCTACTTTATATATATATTAATTAATCAAAATACTTACCATACTCTTCCAATTTAGTTACCATTTTTTATATACACAATTTCACCATTTTTATACATTTTTTTTCCAATTCATGTTAATTTTTTTTTTATAATAATGTAATTAAATGTAACAAACTCGTAAACTTTAAAACACTTTTGTAACACCCGCAGTCGTGATTGGTTCAAAAGATTTTAGGGGGTGTTGAGACCACCAATCCTTCTCCCCTCTCACTCCTGCAAACACACGATCACACAAATACATAATTTATTTATATCTATTTGCGGCTACACTGTTCTACCACTTCCGCCGCTCATTCGTTCATTTCCGTTAACATTCGTTTATCTCTCTTAAATGTACTTTGCTTAAATTATGTATCTTCTTCGAAATACACTCGCTTCTTGGACGGAACTTCGCTTAAATCTTTCTTTCTTGTTACATCTCCGGTCCTCATCCTCTATATTTGTTAACACAGTATCGATAGTCGATGGTAAAACATCGATATTGAAGATGAAAATGTTATCACATTAAATGTAACAGGCTGTGGTAGTCACTGATACTGGTTTTTTCTCCTTCAAAACGCCATCATTAAAGTTTTTCCCCCCTAAGCATGTGTCTAATATTCTTTGTGGTACGACCATACCTACTGCGAAAAGATGGGCATCTTTGGAGCGTTCGATCTTCAAGCTGCATAGTTCGCAAAAATCTGGTAATGGACCAAATCATTCGAAAAAATTCTGCGAATTTGATAGGTAATTTAGGAAAAAATACGATCGTTCAAATTTCTCAAGAAATCTCTATTGCCTTCAGTAGTGGTGGCTCTGCCCAAAATATTATTGATGGTCCACAATCAGGCATCTTCAGAAGGTACCCACCTAATTATCGGCTTGGCAACATTTTATACGTAGTTCGCGCTTAATTTACGCTCCAGTTTGGAGCATCAGGTATATTGTCCATCCTAAAATAAACGAACGTAGGTAACAAAATAGCGTATAGGTAGGTGGCCACCAACCTGTGTAAAAACTGTTGCGAATTCAAACAAATTTACAGAAATGATTTGAAAAAAGATTTAAGCCTTTCAAGATTCACGTTAAATATATGCCTAATCAAACTATTTTCAATTACTTATACGTACGCTAAATATTATTGGTTCCTTTTTAATTTTTGTTGCTCATGCTCCTGCGCTCCTATGGCGAAACCGCCATTAACCTCGAGTCGCTGTGATGAGAGGTACCTATATGATACGTTCGAGATCTTCATTGTATGTACCTATTTATTGATGCTGAAATCTTGTTTCCAATTTTCAGCTCCGACTCCTAATCCTACGTAGGTAGGTATGTGAGTGTTTGACCATGCTCTCAAGATGTTCCCTTCCTCTCATGGACACACCCCACACCCTACTTACGAATACGGTTTTAAAACATTGTGAAACAGTTTATACCTGCGCTGTGTTTTGCAGTGATGGATGGGGTGGCAGAGACGACGTGGTGAAGAATATCGAAATGGAGGCTGAGGGAAATATCATGGTGGTAGTAAATTCGCCGGTTGTGCCTAATTTCAGTGATTACTATTTTAAGATGAGCGAACGAGTTACTAATTCCGAAAATCCGTGGATCGAGGAATTTTACAACCATCGCTTCAATTGTTCGCTGGTGCAAAGCCCGGGTATCCAACCGTGTGCTGGTGAGCTTTGAAATTTTTACCACCTACCTATCCAAGTTACAGAAATTCAGCCACAAAATAATCGATATTACCACATGGTTTCACGTGTTCGCAGGGCGTGAGAAGTTGCAGGTTGATTTCGTCGAGGATCCGAAACTGTCCTACATTATCAAATCAATTTACGTATTCGCTTATGCTTTGCGCAATTTTGCTGACAAAGTGTGCAGTAAAAATGTCAGCGCGCCTTGTCCGGCGCTACTGAATGCGGCAGGCAGCTCTTTTTTAGTAAGTGAAAATTACTATTTTCACAGTAAGTAAGTAAGTAAGTAAGTAAGTAAGTAAATAAGTATGGTACCTGGGTAAGTTGGTCCCGAAGGTTGTGGAAGGTAGGCAGGCGTACTATGGCGGCAGACTTTACGATGGCATCGTCGACGTAAGAAGAGGCGAAAGCAAAACGTGAAAATTCCATTCGCTGAAAGTTAAGCCTTTCTTCGAAAACATAAGAATAAAAATTGAGTTGAAGCATGGAGGCAGGCGTACGCAGAATGATACTTGCGGCAGTAGCGCACAGGGTATTGAAGGGCACCCTTAATTACGCTCTTTGAATAGGTATGCGAAAATACATTGTGATTAGTGGTACCTACTTATGTCTGCCGAATGGAGACTGGTGCAGCTGCGGCGGTTTTTGGTCCTTCGCCTGTGTTTCAACGGTGCCATGGTACTAATTGCAAAAGATTCTCACGCGGAGTTGCTCTGTCTCCCAAGTTAATGAATACTGGGGTGAAGAAAAATTTAATATAGTAAGTATGTACGCACGGGGTTTCTGAACAATTTTGAAGTTTCGGCACGAGCCTTAGGCGGGTGTTGGATTACCCTGACCCGAATCGGTGGTTAGGTTCTGATAAAAAGTTGTCTCCCAAAAATATAAGCGCGTCTGCGCGTTCATCTTAGTAAGAAAAATAATTATTTAACGATTCTATTTGACTTTGCCTACTTCACCGAACTAAAATTTCATTAAACCAATGAAAGTAGAACTGGAAAGAAATTTTTCAAAGAACTGGACGCGAGAAAAAATTCTTAAGGCAGAAATTTTTGCAAATAGGTAGCTTGAAAAAGAAGGATCACTTCGTCGTCCTGGCAAACACATAATATGATAAAATTTACTATACAAACTATCTCAAACCGAGTAACCAGCTCTTGAAGCCTATTTAACAGAGTGAGTAAGTACTTGTTTTCCACACCGGCGAAATAACAGATGCCAGTTTAAATCCCCACAGCTACGCAACCGTTACAAATCTGAAGAAAAAACAATTATAGGTATGTTATTTTGCAATCGATACAACCTTTCCTAATCAAGAGGGCATGCCGAAAGCGGGCAAGGAACCAGGACAGCAGTGTGTAATGAGTAGGTGAGAAAGAAAATGGGCTAAGAAATTGGTTTTTTTTTCCCAGACCCTAAACATGCGTGGACAATGAGGCATTTTGCGCACGCGGTACAAATAATTAATTTTAAATGACTGCGATCGTCGTAACTACTTATTGGCGTGAAAAACGTAAATTTTTTTCAACTTGTTCCATAATATTAATACTACTAATTGATTAAAAAAGGATAGAAACGTAGCCTACGTCTATCGGGTTTATCTCAACCATTATTGAAAGCTTTCGTTGTAAGGCCATGGGCCTAAATAGATTGGTAAAGAAAATTTTAAAATTGTTTTTCTCACGTAAAACGTTATTAGGCTCTCAACAAATGTTTTGATGTTATTTCAGCTAAAATTTTCCTTTTGATAAAATCTCTGATCTACAATCAATAACAATAAAGGTACCTTTCAATTTTGGTTTTTTTTTTTCTCTATTTCACAGGAATATGTCAAAAATGTCACAATTCTTTACGATAATGAAACGCTAAAATTTAATGAAAATGGAGACCCTCCAGCCAGGTAATGAGTATCTGCGATTAAATTATACCTTTATTAAGTATCACTAGGTACATATTATGGTGTGTATGTTGTATAACCTAATCTAAAAACTTTTCTACGTTGACGTTGCCTCGCTTCAGTTAATTTCAGAACAGAACAAATTATGAATAACTGGAAGCTTTTTCTTCACCACTTTGTATTAGAAACATCGATAATGAAAGTCTCTGAGCCATATTAACTGTGAAACACTTTTTTTGAAGAAAACAAAAATAGATACCTATGCGATGATGCTGATTACATCACTGAAATCTGAAACAACTCCATTATTTGCGTAGATTTTGTTTTTTTTTCCATCATCCCATAGATGACACCTCAGGTTGTGGTTATTTTTTATCGTGGCAAAAGTTATCACATCCAATTTTAATGCGATTATTTGGAGTTTGAAAGTATGGTAAACTTTGCCAAGGTCAACGTTTCAAGTTCACAAATCGATTCATTTTAGAGAATAAAAACATATCGTTTAAGAACTGAATATAGGTACCTAACTATCTATTCGGGGTGATTCACATTTCGACGCGCCTTAGGAAAACAACATTTTGAAGCGTCCAAAATTAATTCACCATACTCTTTACATATAAATATAACAGTCAGTCATTATTCAGACGGACTAAAAAAATATAGGTATACAGCGCCAGTAACGAACTGTGAAATTGTTCGCTATCTGATAAGGCAACAAATTACACTTAATCGGGTTTATTGAATTGAGACATCCGAGTCCGAACTGAGAGAAAGATCGAATTAATCGTCATGTTTTTTTTTTTTTTCTTTCTTCAATTTATACTATGCTTTTCCTTACAGCTATAGGTACCTATTATATTTCGCCGTCTTCGTTCATTCTTTCATGTTCAAACATTGTAGATAATTCGGGGCGTCTAGTTTATTTTAATATTTTACTATTCCTCATTCCGCCTGTTTAATATGCTTTTACATGACGATTAAACCAAATGACAGCAACCAAGTCCAGATAAGGTTTTCCCCATTGATTCCGGTCCTTTCATTCTTGATTCGTCTTTCTTTTCGATTTTTAGAAGACGAATCAGTCCGTCATAGACCATGAAGTGAATTACAAGTTCTCTCTCTCTCTCTCTCTCTCTCTCTCTCTCTCTCTCTCTCTCTCTCTCTCTCTCTCTCTCTCTCTCTCTCTCTCTCTCTCTCTCTCTCTCTCTCTCTCTCTCTCTCTCTCTCTCTCTCTCTCTCTCTCTCTCTCTCTCTCTCTCTCTCTCTAAAGTATGTCTACTAGAGTATGTCACCGTCCGTTCACAATCAATTTACCAAATTTGGATATGGTTGCTGTCATTCTTCTTGAGGCGTGCCATGTTGTTGAAAATGAAGATAACTTGAAATAAACAAAGTTTTGAAACATCGGAGCTTTTATTTTCCTGTTGGTCAACGGGTAATATATTACGATTATCTTTTGTAACGTGGAGTAGGGGTTCTGTCCAGTGCCTCGCGATGGACCTGTTGTAGGGTACATTTCAGCGGGTGATGTATTTTGTTCATTAGGGAGTCTGTAGGGTTGAACCACGACTGTACATATTTAGCCTCCTTACTTGTGAGATGTTCTTAGTTTTTAGATACTTTTTACTAATTTTTATTCTTTTTTTTTAAACTGTCCTACATCTTCTGGTCCTAGTATACCTAGCCCCGCCTGTGATAGTAATGTTCTCGGATATCACAGAATGTTAGGGCTAAAATCTTTGGTCAAAGTATCATTTGGTCTATTTTCATCGATGTAGTTCACTTCAAACGGAGAGAAGTGATTTGGAACTTTTGCAAGGAGAAGTGAAATTTTCTACCTACCAGTACTTGAGAATTAATTTTCAAAGTACTCCATTGCAGGCTAGTCGGTGAATAGACGAAGGACCATTATCATGTGGATACCAAATATTAATTGATTATATAGATCATGTAGGTAAAAACCCTCAAATGCGAAAACTACTTTTTTGTGCCACCGTGCACCAAACCCTACACATTGTACACAATGGCCCGCCAAATGCTACATAATGACACACACAAAAATTAAATTTCTTTCAAGTAGTAAACTAAAGGAAAATCAAAATCAAAATAGGTTTAATGCAGCCCTGCAATAAATTAATAGCACAAACGAAATTATTTCTTAACATTACTTATACCTTCACTACTTGAAACATATTTACCAGCATTTTCTATAGATGTTTTGAAGAAAGAATCCACTAACGTATTCCTTATCGAGTTTTCAGTCATCTTTTATGGGGATGATTATAAATAATTTAAGCATTAGGGCACCAAAAAAGTTCTAACAAATTTTCAAGACCATGTGCCATTGTGTGCTATACTAAATATTTTCAAATTCCTTACTACGTCGAGGAGCTCATTTTTTTTCAAATTTAAAAAGTTTTACCGGAATTAAAACTAGAAGGTAGGTATGCCGTTTGAATGATATAATAAGTATCAACAATTATAAATAATAATAAAAGAAACAAAATTACTTCTGACTTACAACTTTTGATCCCACAGAACACATTTTTCATAACTTGTTATTAACTTCTTGGATGTTGTAAGTGAATGGATTTCTAAATAGAGCAGTGAAATGTACACAAACAATGTAATTTTCATTAATGAAACACTGGTAATATTTGACATGATTTTACTGTGCCATTGCATGTAGGCTATAAACATGTGTCAAGGTGTACCATTTTAACCTATTCATAAAAAAAAAGTTGAGTCAAAATAGGAAACTGGAATCAGTCCATTTCGTTGTCATGAAATTGGTAATTTTCATCATCCCCACCCTTAATCCCTCCTTGCGGTGAATTTTAATCCCCGTTTGAAAGAACACTATATATATACTCTGCATATGTTTACACTAAGAAGTACGTGAAGTCATAAACCATATACACGCTTATATCTGCTTGAAACACCATGTTTGTTTACTCCATAAAATGATGCTTATATCATTGTATAACAATGTACATCTGTATCTCTTCCTTTCTCCTCGATCAGTCGCCAGTCTACATAGGAGGGGAGTGCCTGTGATATTTTTGTTAAAAATATCGATAACTATAAACTATCGATAGTTTTTCTTAATTTTTTTTGTTGAGACCACCAATCCTTCTCCCCTCTCACTCCGCGAACACACGATTACATAAAATACATAATTTATTTATATCTATTCGCGGCTACACTGTTCTACCACTTCCGCCGCTCATTCGTTCATTTCCGTTAACATTCGTTTATCTCTCTTAAATGTACTTTGCTTAAATTATGTATCTTCTATGAAATACACTCGCTTCTTAGATGGAACTTCACTTAAATCTTTCTTTCTTGTTACATCTCCGGTCCACATCCTCTATATTTTTGCCTAATGAAATATCGATATATCGACATGTTTGTCAGATATCGATGGCTATCGATATTATTTTACCATTTTTTCAAATAGATATTCGGAATTCTTTTTTTTCCCATCCATCGAATTAAAGGAGAAAAATATTTTTTTGGAATTATTGGTTACGAAAGTCGCTCTCGGCCCTCCTCTCCATTATTTTCAAGTTGAGAAACGTACGCACTTCTACACACACTGCAGATTGTCATTGGCGCAAACGTGCCTTCGTAAGTAGGTACCTACTTGGGTATACCCTCTTTTTATTCGAGCTGCAATTGCGCCAACGTTTGATGGCCGATACTGCGATGCAAATTGATTAACTGGCAGGTACGTACCTACCTACCTATCGAGTTGGATGCGACCAGGAGGTCGACCATCTTCGTTCGGTTCTTTGAATTTCATTTTCATCTTCATATTTTGCGATTCTTATCCACGCAGCCTTCATTCCAGCTTACGCTCGTTGCTGGCCCCCGATTATTTCAAAACGGCTTGTCCATTCTTTTGTTTCACAGCTACGAAGTTCTGAACTATCAAAAGCTGAACGGAGTCTACGAATACAAAAAAGTAGGCAGCTGGGTGAACGGAACGTTTAATTTGGACACCGGCGCTGTGCAGCTACCCGGCGGAGTCGACCGCATCCGGTCGGTGTGCTCCGAACCGTGTCGGCCCGGACAGTATAAGGTAAGCACCCGCCCAAGCAGAAACAACTGGCCCAGACTTAGTTTAGGTGGGCGCAGGCTACCCGCCCGGCACCCGTAACTGCCTACCGCATACGGTAGGTGGCTGGATCACACCTTCGACGCGACCTTACCTCCGGCCATATTTCCACCAGGAAATAGAAAGCGTAAAGTGTTGCTGGATGTGCGTCGACTGTCCCAGCAATGCCACCTCCAGCGGAGAAGACAACAGGTGCACGGCGTGTCAGTTCGGCTCCATGCCCAGCCAGGACAGGCGATGTTCGTATCGTTTCTGGTTTCTTCGCGCCCGCGCCCGCGCCCGCGCCCGCGCCCGCGCCCGCGCCCGCGCCCGCGCCCGCGCCCGCGCCCGCGCCCGCGCCCGCGCCCGCGCCCGCGCCCGCGCCCGCGCCCGCGCCCGCGCCCGCGCCCGCGCCCGCGCCCGCGCCCGCGCCCGCGCCCGCGCCCGCGCCCGCGCCCGCGCCGGGGCCGGGGCCGGGGCCCCAACCCGTGGCCGCCGCACTCAACGGTACTTTCGATTTTTACTCGATTTCAGCGTGCGTTGAAATGGACGTGGAGCCGGTTCGATGGTTGCGAATCGAAATTATGGTCTGCGTTTGCATCTCCGTCGTCGGTATTTCCCTCGCTTTGTTTTCGGCTGCCATATTTTGCAAATACAGCCACACGCCGATGGTGCGATTCTCATCGAAAGAGCTGTCGCACGTCATGTTCGCCGGCATGATATTCGCCTGCGGCTCCACCTTCGTCATACTGTCACCGCCAACCCATCTCACCTGCACCCTGCTCAGATATATTCCAGGCCTCAGTCTGACAATGATCTATGGCCCGCTGCTGGTGAAAACGAACCGCATCTCCAGAATATTCTCCATGTCGAAGAAGCGATTTCCTAAACTGAGACCAAAATATTTGTCCATCAAATTTCAGGCGAGTCAGCGGTCGCGCATATTCACCATATTTACTAAATTAAGCTATTCCTGCGCATCATTCTATGAAAATGACGAAAATTACCCAACCACCGAATATCTCCGTAGATAACGACCTATAAGAATGATGAGAACTTGATTTTTTTTTTTTTTTTTTTTTTGATAGGAAATAATCTCCCCTGCCATATATAGTCAGTAAGAAACTCTTTTCAACAAATATCTGTAAATTAAATACCTATACGTAGGTATGTTGATAAATTACATCAAATATTCCATTCACGTGGATGTAACCACTCGGGTTTTTTATGTTATTTTTGATTTCATAAACACCGTGTATCTGTGCTAAATAACATATTTCATAGAGAATGTAAAAAGGATAGATGGAAGGATACGTGGATAACAATAAAAAATTTTTTAAGGACTAATGACAGATTGTAGGCTTCTCATGTAGGTAGTTGCAACACCAGTTTTTATTCCTTAAACATGACCATTTTTCAACAAATCAAAAAAGTTTTTATTTCCATACATTATTTTAATGGGGAAAATAGTCGGACTAATTTCTTTTTATGCTAGCGACACCATCCAGTCTGAAAAAGTCTTTATTTCAACTCATTATCTATATATTTTTAACAAATTCCATGAAAAATAATGGTTTCTACTTTTTTTTCTTTCCTTCGTAATGGATAGCCATAGGAGGGCATATATTAGTCAAAAAATGTTAAAGACATTGCAATATGTACCGTTTGCTATTGATATTACCACTTTGAGTTTCTGTTCAATGCCCTTTTATTGATTGGCAAATTCAATTTTATGTTAATCTTTCCTTCGTCGTGGATTTTTTTTTTTTTTTTTTTTTTTCATAATCATGTCAAAGGTAATTTTTAGAGATATGATGAAGGGACTTGCATATGATAAAAGAATATACTTATACGGTTTGGGAAACATTTAAGCCTCTTTTACATTATGACGGTACTATTGCGATAATACTCTCACAGACCGTCATAATATTATAGTACTTTTGCGATAGTAGTGGTATACATTTTCAGTGATAGTATTGTGCAATCGACTGTTCGCTTATTAATTTTTTATTTATTTCAATGTTTTAAGACGATAGTGAGCAAAATTATCAGGTTGCTGCGATAGTTCGACAGTTCCCTTTCACTATCACAATAGTTTGTTTACATTGTGATATTTTGGTGATAGTTAATGTCACAATCGTAACTATCACGATAGACTATTATAACATAAACGAGGCTTTAAGGGAAGTGATATATCGACAACACCGAATTTACATTACAATAATTTCATTACTGCACAACCAACAATAATTATTACTCGTGTAATTTGGAACAAATTTTATTTTTATCTTCCCTCCCCAAGGGAATTTGATGCGCGCTTAATATTTTATTGGAATTTTGTTCAATGACTTCAAACAGTTCTCGCAAAAAATTGTTGAAAAATAATATTTGAAATTTCAGAAATAAAAACTATCAATTTTCATCATTTTCATGGGATGACTCATCTATAGTTATCGCAGAGCTGTGGCCTACTTCTGAACAGGTATACCTAAAGCCTGAGTAGACGAAATATTCACTCTGCCTTCTCAGTTCCTTTATCCGTAGCCGTAACAATGTTTGGTAAAATGTTCAGGGCGTAAAGAAAAGTTTTTCACTTGCTGCTGGGTATAAATAAAAACGGATTTTTGCTTGAAAAGTTGAGGAAATTGAATTTTGTTTTTCTTTAAATGGAGAATTTAAATTGATTTATTTTCGTTGTTCAATTAATCGATGACATCGGAATTCAAACGACAAAATACCTACGATAGGTATAATAGGTTCTGGCTGAGTAACTCTGAAATTTTTTATTTCTATTTTTTTTTTTAAATCCGTACATTCTATCGAAGCTTCCATAAAATATTCCGGAGAGTTTAAGGGAAAACCCGTGTACAGCTTACGATATGCTAAGCGTTATAAACTTACAAATTTAAAACTAAAAAAAAAAAAAAAAAGTAAAACTAGAGAAAAAGTAAACCTGGAGTACTTAGAGCAAAAAGAAGCTCATCACCACGACTATATGGTAGGTACTTGAAATCAAGAGGAAGGTACAGGTAGCGGAATATGTTTCGATTGCCGAGTGTTTAGTAAAAGTAAACGTAAAAATTACGAAGCAACTCTGAATGAGAGTTTTAAAGGGGGACTGATGAGTGGAATAGTTAGTTAGTTTCTCGGCCTCATAACTATGTTAAGGTCGTAAGAAGTCGTAGGTTTGAGAGCCATTGCCGTCACCCTCCTCACCAAAAATAAGGTGGATGTATAGTTTTTGGTTGTGTGGGGCTAAATGCGAGAATGATACTCATCATTAAGTAGGTATTACTCGAGTAATGTTCGTCTAACCGGTACCTACTAAACTTATATGTGGCCAAGTAGTCCACTTCTCAAGTAGGTTGGCTGCTTATTTCTCGAGTAACAAGTATCTTTGTGCTATTCGCTTGAGACTGGAAAATTCTTGCGGAGTGACCATTGGCGTTGGAATCTCCATCCCCACACGAAAACATCGAACCCGAACTTAGTATCAAAATAACCTTCAGACGCGTGCTTTCGAAACACCACAGGCTACACAAATTTTCTATTTTTCTTTTTTTCTTCAACGTAAGCAAACAATCTAAAATACAAAATACAAAACAATTTCATACGAAGAGAGACAAAAACGTAGGCTGAAGAGAAGGTAGGTTGTTTGGTAATTCTGCCATAGAAAGTTGGAGAAATTGGCTCGTTTGCAACTGATTCCGATACTTATTACCTTCCTAGCGCCATAGAGTAGTTCCTTACTCGAAGATATTGCGAAAAATGATGAGGAGTGAGGTTTGTGAAGTTTTGAGCAACGAGTTGAATTTCACTTCGATCGAGATAAGTGGAACTAAGGAGGAGGGTAGGTGCCTGATTTCAGTCGACGTCGCCGCAACCTAATAAATAAAAATCTAATTATGAAAAAAAGGAACGATAACTCGGATTACTTAAACCGATAGGTACCTACGTCATATTCTCCCACCTGTATTTGCATAAAAAATAGAATCAGTTGGTTATTAACGAATTTGAGTAAAACTCGTGCGGGAAATTGGCCTTTTTCCAAAAAAAAAAGTTTATTCACGCTGAGCCGCGAATACCATACGTACTGTACAGGGCACATGGAGTGGGGGCAATAGCCTATAATCTGGTGGATGCTGCAGTAAGCGAGTTATTTATACCGCTTGGTTGAGCATCTCTAATACGGATAGTTGAACCAATGAGGCTGCAGCAGCAGGCCGACAGCGTTGCACTACGGGCCACAATGGTGGAATGATCGGTTGGCCACCTCCGTCAGTCCGGTAGTCAGTGGGCCAAACATTTTACCGCCGCAGACGGACAGCGGCTCATTGCAGTCACAGACCGTCAAATTCGGACTAAAAAAGTGGCCGGTGCCACGATTGCAGGTCTGGTCGCCCAGGTGTGAGGCCATATTTCAGACAACCAACTACGGGCGCCGCCAGAGGGGAAGATGGGCTCGAGCCATCCCTAAATTTCCCCCCCCCCCAAAAAAAAAAAAAATGTTTTCAAATAAAAATTCGAGACCACACACCCGTCCACTATTTCTTTTTTATTTCTGGTAAATATTTCGCGAGCTCTCCCAACTAAAATGGTGGCCACACCCATGCAACCTGCTACGGCAAGCCAGGACCGTATGCAGAATTTACCTTCGGCAAAGGTTTTGCATAAAGTGAAAAAAACAATTTCACGAACGGATCGGCGATGGAAAAGGAAATTTTGGGTGCACGTTTCTTTGGGCATTCGCACACTTACGGCGCTTCCAGGTTTCATGCACAGTGCCCCTCACTGCGCGAGCTGCCCTACGCTACGCGAACCCATTTTTACGCGTTCGTTATTTTCAGCGCTAATATTTCAACGTTTCGTGATTCGGTAGGGTGGAGGGGTTCGAGTTCGAGATTGCCATCGTTTTCTAAATGAAAACGCGCTTCCTCGAGCCGTCGTTAGAATAAGATTTCAGATTTGGCGCAGTTCGTCGACCCTCGAAGGCCGATCCGGAGCAGCAACGTGGGGTAATTTTGGTGGTCGACTCGGGCAGCGGGCCCCGCGGTCCCGCCTAGTCGACGAGACGTTTCTCGTCGGCTGAGTCAGGCGACGCCCATTAACGCTCCTATGGGATGGTCGTGTCGACGCCATCTCACGTCTGCCCGTTTACTGGTTGCAGATGTTGGCCTGCAGCCTTTTCGTGGTCAGCGAGCTGACGGCGTGCGCCGTTCACACCGCCATCTACCCTGCGAGGGTGGCGAGGGAGGCGCGCCTAAATAAAATCGTCTTACGATGCGAGTGCAGTCCCTACGAACTCACCATTCCGTATTCGCTGAACATCGTTCTGATCGCCCTCTGCACACTGTACGCCTTCAAGACCAGAAATCTGCCCGACAACTTCAACGAAGCCAAATTCATCGCCTTCTCCTGCTACGCCAGCGCCATCGCCTGGAGCGCCTTCCTCTTCACATATTTCGGAAGCTCTCTGCAGGTACGCCCGTCCGTCCCAACACGCCATTGAATTTCATTATTATTGGTCTGGACGACGTTCCAGCTGCACCCCCTACACCCGCGCCTACCCGCGCCCACTCATCCAACCTTTGTACCCACCCGCATTTTGACCGTTCCTCTTTTATGCTTTCGAGACAGACGATTTCACTGAGCTCGGTGCTGGCGACGAGCGCACTCATAAATCTCGTGTGCTTATTCGTTCCAAAATTGTACATCATTCTGCTGCGTCCGCAGAAAAATCAGAGGGCTAATTTCGCCACGTCGAAAGGAATTCGATGCCATTTTGGTTCCATCGACTCGATGCATAACAAAGACTACTCCGTTAGGTTTGTACGAATGTTTTGTACCTCCAGTGCGGCACCTTCTATTGGTTAAATTTGGTTAAAGTTGCCACGTACCCACGTACCCACGTACCCATGTACCCATCGAACATAATAATAATATAGGTATTAGGTTAGGTTGGATTGGCGGGTCGCTAACCAACTCCAGAACCGTAACGCGATGCAAATGCAAGTTGGTTACCCACAATCACACACCTCCAACAACAACAAAAAACACAAAAACAATCAAACAAAACAAATTGTGCCCGAGCCACATCGTATTCGCATGTTGTAAATGAAACTTTGCACTTGAATAAACATATCCTGCCACGTATCACAATAAAATGGTCAAACAAATTTGCCTAAGCAACCCTTTTTTGGGTCACATGGCGGCCAAATGAGTGTTTTAGTCTAAAAATGAACTAGAAATTTGAATTCGGCGCCTCAGTATGCTTAAATAACGATGTATTTATCACAAAATTTACAAAAAAAAAAAAAAAAAAAAAAAACCTCCAACGCAGCATTTCTTGGCTACGATACTCAGTTTGAAAAACATATTTTTTTACATCCTTTTTAGGTAGATTAGGTTTTTTATATTTCATTCCACATAACGAATTATTAGATACTTCGAGCGAAAACTTGAATGGAACACTTTTCACTTTTCGCCCATACAGCCTTAAATACAAAATTGCTGCATGCTCGACACTTCCTATGAAATGACATTAAAATGATGAAATTTAAGATATCATTTTGTTATTTTAAGTAAACATTCGCTTTCCGATCGTCATTTTCCTACTTAATTTTATCAAATTGTAAAGTTGAAATTAAAGTTAAAAGTTTACCAGTTTGCAAGTTATATCTGAAGAAGAAAGCAGAAATGAAATGAAATAAAGAAGTTATCGTAAGGTGAGACACGTTTTTAAGCAAATCCCTTATAATAAAATTAGCCAACGGACTACGAAAAAGTTTTGAAAAACAACGCGAATGCTACAGTTGCTGTACTCGTGAAAAACCGATGTGTAAACCTGAAAATATCTAAACATTATTTTCAAACCGCCAAGGATGATTGAAAAATTAGTAGATTCCAGTATATTTTCTTCTCTTTTCAGCATTATCAACTTTAACCCTTGAACTTGAATAATGGCTGTGGAATTTTTGAGTGAATAAGAAAATGTTTCCATGATCTCAAAATGACAAATTTTTTTTTAATTTGTTTATTTGCAAGCCAGCTAATGATAATGGATTCTTGAAAATTTTCCCTTTCATTCGATGAAATTAACCTCAGCTTTTTATCTTAAATAGCGGTTGAGGAATGCAGTTCTTCAAAGGGTGGGGCAGGTTGTTAAGGGAAATGAATTGCAAATGACTTACTTAGTGGGATAAAATTTTAAAAATGACTTTTGTGATGACTTTCTATCAGAGTGCGTCAACTTGTCAAATAGGTAGTCTAAAAACTTTATATCGGATATCGAATGTGTACGCATATATTATGTATATGATTTTGGTCATGTAGGACTTGTAACTGGAGTGGCTGGAGAGGGGGCGTAGCCCTCTCCTCCCACGCTAGTCTTCTATACAATAAAATTCAATGCCAATTCTTGTATACTTATCCTCAATTTTTGCAACATTCGCAACATTTTAATTTTGAAAAAAACTGATTCTCTCTCACATCACAATATCTCAACTGTTGGGTGTTGGGGTGGGTACTATTGGAAAGTGGATAAAATTTTCTCAAATTCTGTATAAGATCTTATATTTTTATCGTCTTTAGTTTTTCAGAAATAGGCCATTACAAAACTGCAAATTAACGAGAAATTTGCCTTTTTTCAATTTTTTGTTTATTTCAAAACCAACGATTGTAGAAAAAAATTCATAATGGTGACCCCCTTATTTTTTTACGACAAAATTCATTTCCATCTTAAATGTTCACTTAAACGAAGTAATTGCGAGCTAATGGCGAAAACCTGCTTAATAATGCATCTGCTGTAAGCCTGTAATGAAAATTTGTCAAATAACAATAAACTGATTTTGATTATTACAGAAGGTTAGGTATTGTGAGAGGTTAGCTTAAGTGATTTTTTTTTTTTTATAAATTATTTATATTTGTTAGAAAATTTTCCATTCCGAAAAATGACTTTTTGGGAAAAAACATTTCGGAAAATTGTTTATTCGGGAAAATGATGTAAAACCAATCTACACAATTTGTAGGTAACGTAAATCCGTAGTAATCCAACTCGCCATCCTTGCTCTCTGCTCTCTATTGAAGGTACTGGTAGGGTACTGGTAGGGTACTGGTAGGGTACTGGTTGCTATACTTAACTGCCTACCTATATTAGAAGATGTATCAATAACCCGAATCTTTTCTCACGTTCAATATTCGATTTCTCCTCCTCGAGAATATTCTCACTGTGGTATGGTATTACTTTAAGGCTGGCTCCACCACACATTCGTCTATTTGCCAAATGTCGTCAAACACAAATAATCGGATGTGCTCGCCATCGAGCTTGCCAAATGACGTGCACACGGATACACGTACGTACGTCGCAAATTAATAACGATGGCAAAGCGTAAATATTTGTTCCCTTTGTCGACTAGTGCGTATTTGGCAATGTTCGTCGAATACACGAGCATACACGAGCATACACGAGCATACACGAGAATACACGAGCAAGCCTACCACACATTCGGTGATTAGGAAAATATTCGTCTATTCGCCAATTCGCCAAATGTATGAATTTAGCTAACGGATGAATGTGAGTGAGAAGCCGGCTTAAAATGATGAGTTCAGATTCGGGATCCTGGAAGAAAATTTTTAAATTACAGCCATGATTCTTAGCTAAAATCTGCAGTTTAAATTTTCCTATTTAAATGTAGGCGTACGATGTGAGGAGCACCAGGTAGAGGTACCCCTCCGTATTACTGTCTCAATACGTTCATTTAATAATTTAATTTCGCGACCATTATGTTGGTCAATCAATAGATAACTATAACTAATAGTCTAATGTATTTAATTTGACATTTTTCTTGCAGAAAAATCAATGGCTTTGATTCTGGCACGACCACTACTGATAGCAAAAACTCAAATAGATCTGTGCAAGGTAACAGCCAGAGGTGAGAAATTTTGCTGAATAGGCGCAGATTGTCCGAATTTTTTATAACATCTCGATGAGATAAGAGAGAATATTTGAAGCAAAATGACAGCTGACACGAAATGTAAACTGTATACGGCTAATAAATTTTTTACAAGTAGAATATGAATTTTTTTCAGCCAGCAATAGATACGTTCCTACATAATATTAATGTATTGCGAAGGTGCGTTTACACCGAACAAATATTTGCTCTTCATTCATCTTTTCCTATATTCAACAGGTTACAAGATGTTCGTTGCTGTTCTCTGGGGCAACAAATTTCGTTCCTTCATACGGGTTTGTTTGACGGTAGGTAAGTTGAAATGTTCTCAGCAGAAACTAGGATTGGTATTTGTGCTACCAAATGTCAAAGAAATTAAACTTTCAAGGGCTTTCGTTACTTAAGACGATCTGTTCACGAATTGATAATAATAAGGTATGAACGAATTCAAACCCTAGGGTGACACCATTGACATCAACTATAAATAAAAACTGGAAATAAAAAAATACGAATAATTGAGAAATTTCAGAAATATTTAAAAAAAAAAAAAGACAACTGTTGAAAGGAAGTGATATTATAGCTATATATTTCATTTAATAATAACGAAAACGAAACAATTGAAATTGAAACATTATTGTCAATTGTCACATTTTCCATAAATTTGTCGCAAAATTAGAATCAAAAAAATAAATGGTCACAGATAACATCATATAAATAGATGAAAATTTTATTTTCATTTTTTCACAGTTGAAAAAGAAAACATAAAATACAGGTTGAAGAAAATGAAGAAGGAAAAGAAGAAAATTAAATAAATAAATAAATAAATAAATAAATAAATAAATAAATAAATAAATAAATAAATAAATAAATAAACAAATGTTTACAGATATCGACATAAAATAAAAAATTTTATTTTCACAGTTAAAAAGAAACATAGAACTCTGGCTGAGGAATAATGAAGGAGGAAAAGGAAAAACATAACGATTTTAATAGGGTTTTTTGCAAGCAAAAACCCTAAAAAGCAATGATGAAACACAGATACAAAATGAAAATGAGGTCGAGTTGATGGAGGCATGGTTGCCAAGTACACACCTCTCAGAGAGGTGCGGTGTTGCCACGAGTGGCAATATCTAAAAAGACAAAAAAAACAATAGGAACACCGAAATAAGATCGAGGAACATTTTGGAACCATTTTTGAAAATTCATATCTATTTATATATGTAAGTAGGTATTTATGTCCAATTCTTGTTAACACGATACAGGGCGTAATTTTTGTTCGATGGTCACGAAATTCGGACCAAATATTCGTATTAAGTCGAGGATAAGACCATTTGAATTTGGGGAAAATTGGTTTTACAGTAAGTCAGGGATGGGCAATTATGTTGGCAGTTTTATGGCTCTAAAAAAAGTAATTTCAAAGCAATAGTCACAAAATTTGATATAGACATTGAATTAAATCCGTTCTAATACCTTACCAAGTTGGTTGTGATTGGTTTTATGGTTCATACCCTGAGGCTGTTTGAGGGGTTAATTTTAAATGTTGACTCACTAAAACTTGCAATTATCATCCAATAGTCACTAAATTTGGTACGAACAGCACATTCGACATAAGGGCAAGCTCTACCAATTTTGGTTTCAATCGATCAATTTGTTCCCAAGTTATAAGTCATTTAGTGTGATTTTCTCTATTTTACTCTTCAGATTACAGCCCTAAAAAATCTGTTTTTCAATCATGAAACAAAAAAATTTTTTTTTAGCCTCAAAAAAGTCGAATTAACTGGGCCACTGTGGGGACTATAGATCTCGTACACACGCCATTCTTTATCAGCGTATTATATTCAATAGCAAATAAAATATATTGTTTGTTCGTTTGCTCTTACTTGCACACACAGGCAAGTAAGATGCAAAGTTCGGCCAATGATAAAACGATAGATAAAGATCTCGGTAATGTCTCGGACCAGTACACGAACGCATTATGTCATTTCTTATCAGTTGCTTCAGCAATGAATAAGAAATGACGTGAATTCTACAACACACCTACATATGTATATGTACATAAGCGTGTCTGTGTGCGTGCGCCAAAACCAGTATATAAACTCTCAGAACCGGCTCTAAAATCACTAGTGTTTGGTCTGGTTCTGGCTTACCCGTACTTATGTACGAAGTGGCTGAACACGCTTAAATTCTGTTGAATTTCCTTCTAGTGAGAATATCTCTCACGACAAGGTATTCCACAGCCACAGTTCATCTTGATTATGTTGGAAAGTTTGAACGTAACCAAAGGTGGGTCTGGTGGGCCAGGCCCACCCAAAAATTTTAGCTCTTAAAATCACTCTAAAAAATAGAAAGAAAAGAAAACATAATACTTACGAAGAAAATTAATATGCGTCATCCAGTTTGCTTTTACTTGTTGAACCATTGTTATATTCATGCGCATCACAGCTTATTATGCAAAGTCACATCACATCATTCACATATCTTAATTTGATGCAATAAAACTGAGAAACATTGAAATTCTAACACAGTTTGACATTTTTCTTTTAATTTTTATAATTTTATTCTAAGATTTAAGTACTATCCATGTCTATGCAGTATCAGTCATCAGTATGAAACGTTCAAAGAAGATTGATCAAGTTTTTAATAAAAATACAAACGTAAAGAAAAATAAATCTACCAAAAGTGAAACTACTGAACTAGAATCAAGAGCAAAAAGTGATCAAAGTATTTTATTAACAGATTCAGGTAAAACATTTTCAATTTTAATTTTTCAACACTTCTTCATTCAGTCAAAGCCAATAGTTATTGCTGAAACTATTGCTGTTTCAAGTGCACCTTGTGAATACAGCTTTTCATGTATGAGATGTACAAAAATTGTTGGTATGGCAGCATGAGCCATGACAGCAGGGCCGGATTTACAGCTCAAGTGCCCTGATACAATAACATTTTTGCGCCCCCTCATTTTTCTAATTTTAGTAACCCACCCCATCCCCAAAAAATTTACAATAACATTTTTGCGCCCCCTCATTTTTCTAATTTTAGTAACCCATCCCATCCCCAAAAAATTTACAATAACATTTTTGCGCCCCCTCATTTTTCTAATTTTAGTAACCCACCCCATCCCCAAAAAGTTTTTTTATGGATTTTTATCAGGAGTTTTTTACTACATTATAAATTTATAAATTTAATTAAATATGCAGTTAAAAAAAAAAAAAAAAATGTGCCGCCTGGTACAGTTGTACCCTTTGCACGCCCCCTAAATCCGGCCCTGCATGACAGACTCTCTAATTTAGGAGTTTTACATATTAAAAAACATGTACCAAAAAATATTAATTTTGAAGAATTCATCATGTTATTTACTGCTAATCATTGTAATCGTCGAATTACTTTACAATAAAAATAGAAGTGTTATTTCAAAACAATTTTACATTACTCAGTTTTATCTGTTTAATACCTCATATTTAACATTTTAAGGAGTGAGACGGGATGGGATTTTAAAGTTACTTATAATTTATTATAGTCACCCGCCCTTTCACCAACCTTTTTTCTTTTTTTTGTGCAGCCCATCCTCAAAGTTGATGGGCCTCATTTGGCCCACCCAAGAATTTTTTTTTCATATGCTACTGGATATAGTTGTCTTTCTATTCTTTGGACAAAATTCATAATTCTTTCTCTTGCAAACCTACTTTTTCTAGCAAGGCTTGCTACGCTAGAATTTTTTTTACTATTGTTTTACTTTATCTTACTGATGTTGACGAGCTATGAGATCTTCCTGCTGTCAACAAATTTCCAACCTGGTGAGTTTAGAGTACTAAATTAATAATTTCATAACCACCTGTTTTTTGTTTCAGTTGAGAGAAAACATATAAATTATTTTATTTACAGTCGAAAGGCAAGTGGAATGAGGTTGATTGAGAGTATTCTTTTTTTATTTTTAAGTAAAAAGTGAAAAGAGATAAGAGAACATATTTTTTCTCATTAGATCAGTTATTAATATTTATTACTTTTATAGCTATCTCCTATCATTCCTCTCGATCCATTCTTTTCTCTATCTTCTTCTCTTTTTCTTTTTTTAAAAATTCTATTCTGCCTATCTTTCTTTCTCAGTTTTTATCTCTCGACTTATCCCCGATAAAATTAAATTTCTACGCTCACTCTTTTTTTTTTTTTCAACATTGATTTATTATCAACTTTAATAACATTATCGATTTTAGGTTTTTAAACAATTTTTATTGGTTTTCCCAAATCCTGTTGAGTTGTTGAATCATATTGATGTTTAATTGCTGTTCCAAATAAAAAATGTTCCTTCTGAAAAGCTGAACAGTAACAGCCAAAGGTAATATATACAAATGGAATAAGGAAACAGAGCGTTTCAATTCCCTGCTACTGGGTCTAAATACCCCATAAATTTTAATACGAAAATTCTCTCGAAATCACCGATTTTCAAACATCACACGTATTTTTTTCAAGGACAGCTATACCTACGAGCAAGCAGCCAGCAGCTTGGGGTGGAATAAATTTCTTTCAGAATGCGAAACATTTACAGGCCCTCGATCGAGATGGCCATCAACTTCAAAATGGTATTTATTACCTACTGCGATGAAAATGCGCATTCGCACAAAATATGCCACAACGTAGGTACCTATTGGGATGTCCAGTGGTGGTAGAGCGCTATTCCTTATCAATTGCTATCGCTTGTGAAAGGGTGCTCGCCAGCTCGTGAAGATTGTTTACATATTTTTACATTCTATTTCCCACGAAACGAAGTATCCGTATTTAATTTCTTCCGGAGTCATTTTTCATACCTACAACTGTCAATTTTATAACTTATCAGTTACAATGATAAAAAAAAAATCACGTTTTAGTCGTCAAAAATTTCACTTCTCCAGACTCCAATTAAATGCTTCTTTTCATAAATGCCTGTTTTGTTATTAAAAACGCTAATCAAACGTAGGTACGTACATGATCACCCTTATAGCATTTTTAATTTGTGCCTCTCCGGAGCAAGACATTTTTGCACTGGACTTTGAGACAATCACATTTCCCAGCAAGGTCGAGCTAAAAATATTGGTGTAAACGAAACCATTTTGGACGCAACCTTTATTGAATAAGGCGAATCTCTAAACTATTCCTTTCCTCCTTAGGTTAGGGATGGAATTCTACGCGTAGCAATCGATATTCTACATTATTGTGACGTAGAATAATATGTGAAATTTTGTTAACTCTTACCAGCGCTATCGGTATTTTGTCACCTTATCAGTATTATTTTCTACATATTCTACATATTGTACATATTCTACATATTCTACGTCGTCTACGTATTCTGCGTGAAATTGGATATTCTACTTTACATATTCTGCGCGTAGAATATGCGTGTAGATGTATAGAATTCGATTCTACATCGCCATATTTGGCCAGGTCCATCAAGTCACGTGACGTAACGTCTTCCTTATGCGGCACCGAGTATAGGACCTGCCAAGAACGCGACGACCTTCATTCGCGGTTGAACTGTCACCGCCGATATTGAGCGTCGAGTCATCTTTTTAATCGACCGCATAAACTTAGACTACGGCATAACTTAAGTCAACATTAGGTAGGTACCTAAGTATACCCACGAGGTAACGTAGAAATTAATAGAAGCATAACGCATTGTTTTTTTTTTTTTTTTGTTTTGTTCTTTTTTCGTTTTAAGCGCAAAAAATAGGTTGGCGACGAAAAATTCGACAGCGCCATCAGTCAGTCACCGAACCGTTTACAATGGTCGAATAAAATTTATCGCAGATAGCCGACTATCCACCCACCTTTATAGCGTCGTTCATTTGCACGAGTTCGAGTCTGAAAACGAATAATTGGTACCACGTTTTGTTCACACTATGTCACTATTCGTGCTAATTACCCATCCCAAACTGCTATCGCGTATAATAATAATGATAATGATAATGATAATGATAATATACAAACGGCACCGCATCGCACCGAACCGAACCGCGCAGGTATGGGTAAACTTGGCCAATTCGGTGAAGAAAGCACAAATTCGGTACCATTGATGAGTAGGCTGAGTACACATAGGTATGTGTAAGTACTTACGGTACACCCATCTACGGTACAACACTCGAGAAAAGCGACTGCGACCGTAACATTAACGTCGGTATCGAATGAGTATTGGCCTATTGGGTATTTCTATTTACTTTACGTCACTCGCGAATTTCCGTCGAGATAAATAAAATTGGAGGGGAACGAACGAACGAACGAACGAACGAACGAACGAACGAACGAACGAACGAACGAACGAACGAACGAACAAATAAACCCAAATATAAAAAAAAGAAAAACGATAAAACAACTAATAGTTGGTACCTTACTACCTACCTAGCTATACTAACTACTATCTGTCTCAATCTCGACTGCTGGATGATACGTACGGTAATTATTTCACACACACACACACACACACTTGTGGTGGATACCTACCGAACGAAGTATAACTCGTTCGCTAATTAGTTCGCTTCCAAATTAATAATATCCGCCGATTATACTGTCCACTTCGCCCGAGTCGTCTCTATCAATTATCGCCGCCAATTATGAGTTCGCTTCATTTCGCGTTCGCGTTCGCGTTTCGCGTTCTCGCGATCAGTTTCGTCGTCGTCGTCGTCGTCGTCGTTATCGACGGCTGGTCGTCGTCCACCGCCGCCGCCGCCGCCACCGCCCACGCAGCATCCGACGACGTCATCTTTCCGAATGCACGACGTCGCCCCGAAGCCAGCCAATCCAACGTCCATCGATGCGACGCCTCGTCGTCGTCGTCGTCGTCGCCATCGTGCCAACAGCAGCGGCAGCAGCAGCGGCAGCAGCAGCAGCAGCAGCAGCAGCAGAACTCGATGCCTCTTTCGCTGGCCAAGGAGCTGAGCGAGGTGGCCGACGCGCAGCACTTCCTGCAGCGGTACGTCGAGAACGGACCGGCCGTTTATTTGGGGGCGCCCTCCGTCCAGCCGAGGGCGCCGTTCGCCAACGCCCCCATTCGCGGCAAAGTGCCGGCGCAGGCCACCTGCAGGCCGGAGATGCGGACCGTGAGCGTGCGCGACACCAACGACCCGACCCTCTACTACTACCCCAACTGCATACGCGTGAACCGGTGCGGCGGCTGCTGCGCGCACGAGCTGCTCGAGTGCCAGCCGAACAGCTGGAGCAACCAGTCGGTGACCATCTACGTGTCCAAATACGTGGGCAAGAGGACGCTCCAGTACGTCGGAGCCAAAACGCTGGTCGTCGTCCAGCACGAGCAGTGCGCCTGCGACTGCAAAATCAAGGCGGCCGACTGTCGCGGACGCCAGGAGTACCGCAAGGACGACTGCAGGTGCGCCTGCCGCAACGACGACGAGGAGGGCGACTGCACGCAGCTGCGCAACAAACTGTGGAATCCGACCAGCTGCCGGTGCGAGTGCCGCGAAACGCTCGAATGCTCCTCCGGCTACTACTTCGACGCCGGCCGCTGCGGCTGCGTCAGCGCCGAACGCGCCGCAGACCTGGGCTACGAACCTTCCTTCTATCGCAGCCGTTGACCACTGCGCTCCGCCGCAAAGCGACCTGTTCTTCGTTTGTTATTGGAGCGCCACGGTGCCGCCGCCCGGCCGACGCCGCCTCGCCCCCAACTCCGCCCCCCCGACGAACCAAATATCAATTTTGTTTTTTCCAAAACAACCGCGCACCGTCCTGTGCGCAAGATTATAGGTAGCTATAAGTACCCGTTAACCAAAAATATCGAATATACGTTAATTAGTATATCGGAACAAACTTACAAATACATACCTAACTATATTTTATTTTACGATTTCATTTTTTGTCGCAGATACGAATTTTTTAATTTTCGTTTAATCAAAAATAAAAAAAAAAAAAACTAACGCAGCAGCAGCTTCGTTAGAAAGAGTAGGTTTTTTGAAAAATCTGAAATTGGGTAGTCACTAAAAAGTTATCGATAGATCGTAAAATTAAGCATTTTATGGACGAAATAAAAACGGAAATAGTGTTACGGAAATACGGTGCGAACGATGCGTACCACAATTCGTAGCAAATTGTAATATTTGTTTCGAATTTCGTAGCTATTGGTCGAAAATTAGAAATTGTATAGCCAAAAGAAAAATGAAAATAGACGTACCAGAAGTACCCTACGGTCGATCCACACCAAAATCAATAGGTCAGGTCCTTGGCTTATCCTAGACTGCGGGTAGTCAGGTACACCACGTAATTATTGTATACATACCTATACTTAGGTACTTACCATATTTGCACGTAGTGCCTACTTACGTACTGCACTCAACTGCGGTAGGCCACCTATACATATATATATATATATATATATATATATATATATATGTATTGAGAAGTCCGAGATCTGGACCCCAAAATAAAAATTATTTTCGACAAACATAAGACAGAATAATGACGTCACAAATTCAGACAAATTTTCAAGAGACAAAATTCGAATTCAGACATTATATTATCCGAATTCGAACTCGTATTCAGATGAAGACATGAAGACAGAAATAAAATCTGATTCTCTTTCAGGCAATTATAATGCATTTTATTTCAGTGACGACTTTTCCAAACTCAGACAAATTCAGACAATAATTTGGTTCGATCCGACAGACTGGCGCCATGAGACATATATTAAATGAAGACGAATCGAATAGAAGTAAAAACCCATCGACGGACATGAATGCAGCCAACCTTTTTTATCTATGTTCCTTCCACGCTTTGCTTGCGGTTTGCAGTCATCTAATATATTTTATTATATTGTGCTTTATCAGTCATCCACGTGCGCTTTTTGCCTATTATATGTCGACATATATTAATTTCTAATATCTGTAATTTCATTGGCTGTAGACATTTCGGTAATTCCTCTCGCTTTATATTATCGACAGCGCATGTTTGAAGGCAATTAGCAGACAATAAGTGGGAAATTTCCTCGACAAAGAATAAGCTGATTTGTGAAGACGAACTTTAAATCAATACTCACTCTTCTTTTCACCCTCAATCTCTTCACACTCGACTCTCTTTCGTTCACTCTCAATCTCGCAACACATTCACTTCTCATTTTCTTTTCAGTCACAATCACACATCACTCTCGATTTTGCACTGGCGACACCCGGTACTAGGTTCGTCTTTGCAGATGAGTCCTTCTTGTGTAGGCGGATAGTAGCAGGTCCAAGTCACAAGTCGTAAGTTTAAGTCCTCACGTTAGGCAATTTTATAAGTGTACCATCTTCAGATGTAGAAATGATTCAATCTGATCTACCTTGAAGACAACTAGGATGGTAGTTTGTGTTCCAGATAGGTTCAGTTGAAGACAAAGGCAGATTAGGGATGTTCTTTCGTCATGAAGGATCAGTAGTGACGACACACAAGACATTCTTAGTTTCGCCAGTTGTACATCGCACTTCAAGGCGATCTTTTGTAAACACCTACGAGGTGAAGTATCAGTCGACAATACGATCAGATGGAGTTCCTGGCACCTGCTAGGAGGGAAATTTGGTGTGTTGAAGACAACTTTCAGACAAGCTTGGTTCGAGATGACTGCCTTGCTCTGTCACATAAAGGCCGCGTAGAGCCTTCTTTTTCACATAGTGGATTTGACTCCATCTATGTCAGTAATTTTCTCACCTCACCCTCACTTATAACCAAAAGCTCCGAGACCTAAAGTTTCATATTAGGAGTCTTTTAAACAACAAAATCATCACTCATGAAGACACACAATTAGGTGAAGACACAACAGCTTTCTGATGATTTCTCCTACTTGTTGTCTGCAATAGCTTTTTTTTTAACTTTTTATTTTTTCCGCTACACACTATGCTTTGTTCCGCTTTGTCGACACTATAGTTCTTTTGTAATTATAGTCTTTGATAAAATAATTCTGCTGTTCGTTTTTGTAGGTTTCGAACCTTGTATGGATCGAAACTTCGCTAGGCTTTTCTTTCCACACAACTTAGCTTATTGCTGATTTGTCATATTAATGTGCTGAGGTATGAAGACAAAAGTAAGCTGCGTTTTGCCGTGTCTGATGAAGTCTAATTCAAGTCAAGAAGAATTCAGCCGTAGGACATAGTCAAAGTCAAAAAATAAAATGTCTTGAAGACACAATTCAAGACCCCTCGAGTCAGTGTTTCGGCTGCATGATGCCCTAACTTTAGGACATTGTGACGTCATTAGCATTTAAACACCACTATACATTAAAGGTTGACTTTATGACACGTAACAGGAATCGATTTCGTATGCCTCATAAAATATTGGCGACTGTGGCAGGAATCAATTTCGGACGCCTCATAAAATATGGCGACCGTGACAGGACTACTAGTTTTACTAGTTAGCCCAGAGACACGAAAATGCCTAAGCCTTCCGTTACCTACAGGCCTACTTCTATTTGAGTTCTTTCGACAAAAGTTAATTTTGAAGACAACTTGAAGTGAATTTCGTTAACTTCATTCAGCTTACAACATGTCTCATAGGTTTCAATGCCGACAACATTGTTTTAAGTTTCTCTCTAGTAGAATCGAGTGAAGACAAAATGACGACAATTTACTAATGGAACTCGAAGTTAGTAAATCTTTTTCGAAAGAAAAATCTGTCATTTTATCAAGGTTGTAAACCCCCGATACTGGGTTTGCTGGCGACCGTGATGGGGCCGTTTTCTCCTTTGGCCTCATCAAAATTCCGATAGATGAAGACAATTTCACCTTCACCTTTTCCATCTATCGACGTAATTCTCAGCAAATTAAAATCAGCAATAAGCTCATGAAGACATGAAGACAAACAGCAGAACACTCACACTTGTTTTCCACATTCCGTTTCCATGTCACCTCATTCTTATGCATTTCTTATATTTCTTATGTACCCTTTTATTATGTCCTTTTATTACTATGTATTTTCTTATGTATTTTTCTTATGTGCCTTTTATTATGTCCTTTTATGCATTTCTTATATTTCATTATTTCCATGTATGTTTTATCACATCGTCTGTGGTGACAGACAAATTTGACAAAGAATTTTCAAATTCTACTTTTTCCTTTTTTTCCCTTTTTGGATCCTTCCTTTCCTCACGGAATATGAAGACATGAAGACAATTTATACGAAAAATGAAGACAAAATTAACTGAATCGAAACTTGTGATTTTTCGAATTTCAAAAACCCTAAATTTCTCCCCAAATGACGAGAAAAATCACAAGAAAAAGACCATAGTTCGTAAAATTAGTCAAGTCTAGAAACTTCCATTTGGTCTATGGAATAGAACTTGTCAAAATTTGTAGTCATTCAAGTCGAAATTCAGTTGAAGACAATGGAATACGAAATATATGAAGACATGAAGACAAAATCACAATTTTCAACATTTCATGTTGAACAAGTTTTTGCAGCAAACACTTTTACCCCGCACAAAATTCGATAGAATGGGTAAAAAAGGCGAGAATCCTGAAACACATGAGATAAGACATCAGAAGACACACATCTCAACTCAACAATGGATTGGATTTTCCAATCAGAAGACACACGTGGACAAGTAACACACTTTTGCAGTCGAAAATCATTCAACAGCTCTACCTGGAAGCAGCAACATCTCTTCTCCAAGTAAGCCAAGACATTTATTTTAATTTATTTTTCAAAGTGTTTGTCAAAATGTTCGTGTTTTATTTTTACTTTGCCGCTTTTTATTAAACATTCCGCGAGTCGCGATGTAATAGAAGTGTGCCTTTTTCCGCCTTTCCTTTTTCGTATGAAGACAAATCCGTCTTCAAATAAAATTTTTATTAAATTTTATTTATTTATTTTTTTTTTGAATTCGCTTTTTCGAAAAGTGTGTCGACATTCGCGTTTTCTTTAAAAACCAAACCTTTACTTTGGTATATCCAAACTTGTAGTTAGTCGTGCGTGTTTCATAATTTTTCAAAATTCGTCTCCACGCTCGAAAATTTAAATCGCGATCCGCTCGTACTCGCGTAAATCTGAAAACAAAAGTCAAAACAGATCATCGGTCATCGACAACAACCTCCGAAGATCCGGAATCCTCTGCAGACACAAAAATGAGTAGTAGCACCACTTCTGTTGCTAATTCATCTGACGACAATTGGTGAGTTTTTACATATTTTACTACCTTTTGTTCAAAGTGTTTTGGTCAAAGTGCGCTAACTCGATTTTTATTTAAAACAATTCGAATCTTTTTATTTTTCGATCTCTTGAAAAACATTTTCGTAAAATATTTCGAAAATTTTATTTGACAATTTGTTCGTCGATAGTAATAGTATATCTTTACCATTTTATTTGACGACAAACATTTGAAGACAATTTATTCTCGTATATTTCTTGCATATATTTATTGTGTACAATATGAGTGAATCTGGTCAAGATAACAATGTAGACGAACTTGCCTCAAATGATGAAGACAATTTGTTAGGATTAAGTCTTACCACTTCTAATCCTATGACGACAAATCAACCTGTAGTCACAACAGTAGCCACCGCTGCAACCAGTCATTTTAGACAACTTTCAAGTTCTGATAAGTCTAAAATCCCTGTAATGACGACAACCTCATATATTCCTGGTAGACTAAACCTACCACCTTTCAATTTTCCGCCACCTCAACGCTTGAAATCATATACACCAGGCTATGTCCCACCTACCCCCGAACAAGTTAGGCTAGCTGCTCTATGGGATCAATATGTTAGAGAAAGTGCTGCGAAAATGGAAGAAACAGACAAGGAAAATTTCATGGCTAGACAAGAAGAAAAACGCCAACCTTTGACGACAATGCAATTAGTTCAAGTCATTGAAGACATTCATGGTCAGTTAAGACAAGTCACTAAACAAAGAGACGAACTACGTGAAGTTAGACAATTTAATCGAGACGAAGATGTTAGAAAATTGCCGACACAAGAAATTCCTTTCAATACTGTCAGAAATCAAAGTATATTGTCGACACAACATGATACTAATAGCTTTCATTAATAATACTTTGTTAGACAATACCACTTCTTTCGACAATCGTGTCAGATCTCAGTCAACATTGAATCATCCTTCAGTTCACTTTTCTGACACATGTACGTCATCTCATTGTCACTCAAATCCGCAAATTTCTTCAAATATTAGCCAAATGAGAAACATACCTGCAGACACAAACACATCTATTCCTCATTGGATGACAATGCCACCACCAAAAATCAATTCTACATCCTATGAAGACAAAGAAATCACCCAAGGCATGGCGACAATTAGTATAGGAGGAAAACAATATTCTATCCCTATTAATAATGAACTGACAAATCTCATTTCTCGTAATGAACCCTCAGTAATTCCGCCATCCACATCGCAATTTAATTATTCGAATATTGAAAACAAATCTCGACACAATATGACGACAAACACCAATTATTCGAATATTAAAAAGCCAAAAGTTCAAGTTTATAATGACGATTCAGATCAGGAAGACTTTGGAGAATATCCTCAAGCCTATAAACCCCGAGATCTCGAATTGTTAAACGCCTATGAAGACAATACTTTAAGTAGCAATTTAGCTTCAAGTAGTAATGCAGGCAATCCAAATGATAGAGAAAACTCCTCTCGAGTTCTCGATCCAGTTCATATGAAGCCATATACTGGAAAATCAGACACTAGGTTACCAATCACCTTTATTAAGGAATTTGATGGCCTAACTAAACATATGACAAACGACATGAAACGAGCTCAAATATTCCAAACCAGACTCGATTTCACTAAATTCCCTGTAGGCAGTACCCTTCCGTTCAATCTAGGATATGCATTGTGCAGACAAAGATTCCTAGATACTCAATGGTGCATGACAAGCAGAACAAGAGAAGTGAAGACAATCGAAAGTTTGAAATATGACAGCCGAACCTTAGTAGATGAAGCAGATTTTGTGACACACTGCTATATTAGACTAATGGAGACACAAACCGTTACGATAGGACAAATTATCTCTATTTTATGTCCTAAAGTTCCATTCCATCTTAGAGCTCATCTGCGAGAAAAAGATTGGAAAAATGCTCAACAGTTTGCCAACAGAGTCAGATATTTACAAAATCTTTATGGAGACATTCCCCAACTTTCGAAACAATTAGTTCAAAAGTCAGAAAGTCACGAAGCTCATCTTCCACGAAGATCATTCTTCAAAAAGCAAGACACAGATATAATCAAAAAGACAGATTTTGTCAATAAAATTGATCGACAGGAATCTGACAATGAAGACAAATCTGAAGACAAACCTTCTGAAGAACCTTCGGGAAACGACAACCAGCGGCTGTAAGTACCCATACAGACCACTCGTTTAGTGAAAACAAAAGAAAAGGGTACAAGATATTCGGCAACAATGGCAGAAGGAAAAGACCCGAACCTGAATTACCAGCGAGATGGAAACATTACACTGTTTATGGCGACTCATCCATTCTCTCTTGGTTAAAAAGATCGATCCTTTCTAATGCACATCGGCTTGGCGACAAAGAAGACATTTATTATCACACTAAAAGTCTTTCACATTTAGAAGATTTTGTAGTCAAATATGTTAAACCTGACGACTGTGTAATAATCGGCTATGACGAAAGATTTACTTCTGGTAAACATTTCGACATTGACGATTTCATTGAAAAATTAAAGACACTCATTCATAAAATTCTATCTGAATTAAAGGCAAAAACATTAATCATGACGACAGTTTCTCCTAATCCTGAAAGTAGACATCAAAAACTTTATCAAGTCGAAATCAAGAAAATTAACCGTAGAATATGGGGATTGAAGACACTCTCACCATCCCTTTTTATTCTCGATTTAGGTAGACTATTCGCAACACCACTAGGTATGGCTGATGATCTAGGCAGTCATAGACTAAGAGACATATCAAACCTTATTGGTAAACCTAGAACATACACTAAAAATGAAGTCATAGAAATCGACACACTCTTAGGCAATTTAGTTAGCGACAAAATTGAAAGAATGGAGACTGATCCAGAATATTTCAATGAAATCACTGAATTTCCTGAAGACGATTCTTCTGACGACACAGAAACCGAAGAATTAGATACTCAAAAAATTGTCAACCTTGAAGACGAATTTATTGAAGACGAAAACATCGATGTTATTTTAGCAATCAATGAAATTGATTACGATATAATAGCTAGAGTTGAAGACGTTTTAGATGATGAAGACATAAAAGGAGTTGACGACGAAATGGGTGAAAATTTGACGACAAAATCTGAAAATAATTTCAATGCTCCAGCTAGATTTGAAGTCGAACAATTTATTCCAGCCTTTTATATCTACTTCAAACTTGGAACTTTGCAGACAGAATACAAAGCTTTTCTAGACATCGGTTCACCTTATTCTTTCATCACTGAAGAATTTCTCGATGAACTAGAACAAACTCATGTAGACACAACTTTTCATAAGTTTAAACTCCCCTCAGTTAGGATAGGAGGAGCTATAGGTAAAACACCTATAATCATCAAAGGCACTCTCATGTTGGAAATGGATATTGAAGACACTGAAGGCAAAATCCATCCATACACAACAATAGTTAGAATTGCCAAGAATTTGAACACACGCTGTATCTTTGGTAGGACATTCATGTACGAATACGACATAATTCCCCGGATAGCAGACAGAACCTTCACAATGCTATCTCCCAAAAGAGACAAATATCATTCATTTAAAGCCGTTCAACTAGACAAATCAAATAATATCTTTCAAATCAAAATGATGCCGACAATTCCACTTGATATTGAACAAAAAATCAATAACATTGTGAAAGAAGCTGAATTACCACAAGTTTTGAAGACATTATTCAGAGACGTATTATATAAAAATCACAAAGTTTTTGAAAACAGAATAGGCAAGTGCAACAAGTACACCCATAAACTCCTAATGCATGAAGACATTCCCGAAATGAATCCTAAGGAAAGACCAATTCCCCAAGCCTATCTTGAGGAAGTTGAACAAATCATCCGAGGATGGGAAAATGAAGGCATTATCAAAAGTTCAGGATCCAGATACATTTCTCCTTTGACAGTCATCAAAAAACCATCAGGAGAATTAAGACCTTGTATCGACAGCCGAAAACTGAACAAATACATGTATATGAGTGGCGACATTGTACCTCCTATCGACGTATTGAAGACAAGATTTTTAGGAGCGACAATTTTTACAAAATTAGACATCACCAGTGGATTTTTACATATTCCACTAGATGAAGACTCACAACAATATGTAGCATTCAGGTACAAAGGACACACATACATTTTTACCAGAATTGCTTTCGGACTCAAAGACTCAATGCCAGCTTTTATTGCAGCCATGCGAGAAGTCTTCAGAGGTCTCGATTATTGTGTAGCCATATATGTTGACGACATAGTTATATTTTCCAAGACACCCTGAACAACATATGAAAGATTTAGACATGGTTTTAGGAAGAGTTGACGACGCATTTATGAGACTCAGATTTGAAAAATGCGAATTCGGTCTCTACCAAGTCAAATTCCTAGGCTACATAATCAATGCAGATGGAGTCAAACCGGACCCCAAACGAGCTGAAGCCATCTACAAATTTAAGACACCCAAAAACAAAAAAGAAGTGCAGTCATTTCTTGGTGTAGTCAACTACTACAGATCACACATCGTGAAATGTGCTGAAATTGGTGCACCACTCTACAATCTTCTAAAAGACAACGCCACTTTTAAATGGACACAAACTGAACAACAAAGTTTCGACACATTTAAAAGAGAAATAGGAGAATGTGTATTGCAGGCACACCCAGATTGGAATAAAACATTCTATATCATCACTGATGCGTCAGAATTTGCCATATCAGGGATGATAATACAATACGACGATGAAGACAAACCTAAAGTATTAGCTATGGTAAGCAGACTCATTAAGACATCAGAACATAATTACCATGCTTTCGAAAAGGAATTGCTAGCAATCGTTTACGTCATTCGTAAGTGCGAATATATTCTTGTAGGCAGAGAAATTCACGTGAAGACAGATCACAAAGCGTTGAAACATCTCTTCACAGTCTCCGATGTCTCACCTCGAGTCTATCGCTGGAGAGAATATTTACAATGCTTCGACATTCAGTCAATTGAACACATCCCTGGAGTTGAAAATGTAGCTGCAGACGCTCTCAGTAGATTCTGTGGATCTCAACCTGTAAAAGACAAACGAGAATGTATGACACTGACGACAAACCAACAAATTGAAGACATACAAAATCAGTTGACGACAATTGGCAATCTAATAGCAGATGAAGATGAAGACAAGTCTATGCTTTTCATGATAGGCAACCCCAAAGGTGAAGTCACTGTTACTGAACTCATGAGAAACATAGTCACTCTGCAAAAAAGATGCCCTGTAATTAGGAAACTAATTCAGAAAAAGTCACCTAATGTAGTCATTCAAAAAGGTATCGCATACTTTAAAAACCGTATTGGTAGACTTAGAGTATTTGCACCTACAATTATGAAAAGAAGACTCATTGAATTCTATCATACCGATCATTGCCATCCTGGTATGAGAAAGACACTCGACATAGTTAGAAGACATTTCGACTGGCCTTATTGCAAGGAAGAAGTCGAAAAATTCGTGTCAAAATGTCTAGAATGCAGTCAAGCTAAAAACTATAATAAGACATTAAAAGGAGAGTTTACTCCTGTAACTGCAGACAAACCTCTCGATATGATAGCTATCGACATCTTTGGTCCATTACCTGCAGGCAAACACAAACTCACAAAAATTGTAGTCATCATGGACATTTTTACCAAGTTCACAAAATTGTACCCGACAAAAAAGGCGAGTGCCAACATTTGTGTACAAGCAGTAGAAAAATTCATGAGAGACCATGGTCAAGTGAAGACAATCTTATCAGACAATGGTACTCAATTTAGGTCACATTACTGGATTGAATACTGGAGGAAGAAGAATATTGAGACAAGGTTTACCTCTATTTATACGCCATCTTCAAATCCTGTGGAGACACGTATGAAGATCATAGGTGACTGCTTGAGAATCTTCTGCCCGACATTACACAGTAGTTGGTGCCTTTTTATTGACGACATTGAACACAGATTGAATTCAGTTGAACACTCAGTCACGAAGTTTTCCCCTTTATCCTTGATGTGTAAAGTCAAATTCGATGTAGATGGAGACCCAGTCTTAATCACCAACGACGAATATGAAGACATAATCTCACAAGCTAGGGAAAACATCAAAAAGACACATGAAAGACGTATATCGCGACATAATAAGACAAATTACATCACAACCTTAGAAATAGGCAAACAAGTTTTTATTAAAAATCATACTCAATCTTCTAAGGAACAAGGTGTTGCAGCCAAACTCAATCCCAAATGGCTAGGACCTTATTTCGTTGTAGACAAAATAGGCAAATCTACTTATAAACTCAAAAATAGAAATGGTTATGAAGTCATTCAGAACATTAAGAATCTGAAAATAGTAGGGAAAAATCCAGTACCTAATGTTATTGATGACGACACACCCTCATTAAATGAAGACAACATCATTTTAAAAGAAACATCAGAATTAGAGCCTCGAACATTACGATCGAACTCTAATTCCAATTAATAATTGTTTCACATTTTATTATGTTTACAGTTCCCAAACTATGCCGACAAAATCTTGGTCCGATGTCCAAAAGACTATCGTAACTAATGTCGCCAAAGTTCAAGATATTGTAGTCAATACCTTCAAGAAGACATCCATCTTGAAGAAAGGCATCGTTTCTCAACAGAAACGAGACGAAGTCGATGAAGTCATTAATTCCCTCGATCATCTGTCAGACAAAATCGATTTACTTCGATTAACAGTTGATTCGTTGAGACAAGTTAATTTGACGACAAACTCTATCGACATCCCTAAAATTCCGACAATTAATGCCGACCAAATGAAGACACTTGTGAAGACAGACATTTGTATTTGTGTAGACAGCACCAAGTTCGAAAATGAGATGATCGAATTTCTCGACATCACTCTAGGCGAACTTGATGCAAACAGGAAACTACTCGACAGCCAAGTGACGACATTAGAAGAAGCAAGGATTGTTCGAGATTTTTTAAGACATCATAATGCGACAGCGACACAAACGATTGCGACAATTATTAAGACAATCGAAAGTCGAAATGAAGTCAAAGACAAGGCTCTCGAGGCAAAGAAGTCATTAATATTGAAGACACAGATGACTGTCTTAGCATCGTTACCGACGAAATGGAAATAATTGAAGACAACTTACATAAGACAACCCTTTTACCACCGCCGATCCCTCTTCGTTTTCTCGAGACAATCCACGAAGATCCAGAACTTGAAAGTTCGAACAGGTAGAAAAAGCAATGAAGTCATCAGTTCCCTCAACATCTAATACGACAATGCCGACATCATCAGCATCTGCAACATATAAGCAGGTATTAACAAAACCTATTAAGACATTCACAATTGTCGACAATAATAAGATGGACATTGAAGACAATTCAATCTCAACCCCTGTGGTTAAAATTAAAAAACCAACTCCATCGGTGTCGACAAAACCCATGAAGACAACATCATCATCACCATCGTACGACAACCCACGATCAGTTGACGTCAGCACTTGCCGCATCTGGGATCGTAAAATTGGTCGCTCGATCTCGATCAGCGGACGATCGATCCCATATATGCAAATCACTGATTTGTTAAAAGTCCTGCCGACAGTCTTCATGACACATGTAAAAATAGCATGCAGACCTATGATGAGACAAAATACACCCATACCTGTCAACGCTCACTTTGATTGGCACATGAAATATTCAGTCTGCGGATCAGAATTCTTCGATCGTGACGACAAACGAATTATGAAAGTGCAGCCATACACATTCCATATCCCTTATGGAATGTTCAAGAACTTTAAAACAGACAAAATCATAAACATAAAAATAAAGCTTGAACATAATGACGACGCAGAAATCGACTTCGATATTCACATTGTCGACACATCTACATTCCACGCTAAACATATCATATTAGGCCAAGATTTTATTCGACAACACGTGTGGTGGGCAATTCAAGACAGCCAGCCCCACAAACGTGTCATCACTGAACAAATGTTGAAGTCAGGGTTTAAAACTGGAAAAATATGTATGATTGACGACATCGGAAATGCTTCTGTCGACAAATGGGAGAAGAAAATCTATCACACGTCGTAAGAATTTTGAAGACAAAAATAATTGTTAACTTTATGTAAATTTACGTAATTATAGTATGAAGACAACACTAATGTAATATAATTTTTACTTACTTATCTATCATTAGCAATCAGTTTTTTCAGCCGTTTTATAAGACAAATTCCACGTGAAGACAACACACATGTAAGCTCACGATACTAAATGAAGACAAAATAAGACAAGTCCGTTTATCTAACTTAGATAAACCCGGACTATTTTCCATACCCGACAATCATAACTAGGATGCCTGATCCCTAGATATAATCACTACCCCGCACAAAAACAATTTCTCTGACGACAAAGAATTAACGATCAAGACAAAATAAATTGACCACGTCATTGAAGTAATATTGTCAAACTAATTAAGACACGTATTTTTAATTGTATAATGCTTAAACATTAATGTATCGTTGATTTATTGTTGTCGACATATCAATTCAAAATTCTTCTATTTATACTGTATCTATTGCGACAATTATGTTACTTAACATTCCTCAACTCAGGAAAGAGTACATTGTGACCAGTAAGTAATATGGAGACACAAATCATGTAATCAAATTAGTTATATAATAATTAGTTGTAATTATACTTATAGCGGTTTCATACTTCGCAATTGTCCAAACGTGTGGTGGTGTTGGGGCGTATCGTCCGTTTGAATACGCTCCAATGCGCGTGATCGAAATCGAGAACAGACGCATCCCATATATGGGATTGATGGAGCTTACAAGGATTTTACCAACAGTCTCCGTAATTCACATGAAAGTTATGACTGGTAGATACGCTAGACTTGGACCAGCCGCAGCCACCATGTTCCTCGACTGGATGTTACCACATTCTGTATGTGGGGAAGATTTTTTTTGATTATCTCTCCCCGAATC
>WOFM01000390.1:237664-274160 GCA_011428145.1 Ericerus pela
AAGTAAAAGTGTACTTTAAACTATTAAAATTTATTGATGCTAATGATAATAAAAATAAATTGATGTAATCTTGAGGTTAATGATAATTAAGGGATAAATTGCGTAACGTGGTCCCACCATGTGCTCGTAAGACATAAATATTTTGGTAGACAAAGAAAAGACATTAATGAATAAGAGCACATCGGTAAAAGACAAATAAATTGTTGATGAAATTAATAAAAGTAATCTACTGTGATATTTTGAGGAAAATGATGAAAATTGGTCGATCGGTAACTTGTGGTTGAATACATGTTTGAGTGAAAAGATGCTACTAGCTTTTCACAATCGAATTTAAAGGACTGGGTAGTAAATTAATTATTATAAAATCTGGTTGCCAAGGTTGAATAAATTATAGTTGATGTGAAAATCCTATTATGTAAGGACGTTAATAGGTTCGACAAAAGTCGATAAGATTTAAAAGAAATTAAATTTATATTAGAGTATTTGGGTACAAAAAGACTAAAAATAATCCTGGCCAGGTTATAAAGCGTCCAAGTCCTCGTTTCTAAACACAAAATGATAGAGGCAATTGATCCCATAATACACTCAAGGAATACAAAGAGAGCTGATCGCACAAAGCGATAGCAATACTAGTAGCTGACATTAATTTATTTTTTTTAGTTTACACAGACATGAAATTCCTTGACAAGTCATAAAATAGACATTTAATATTTCTGTTGTTTATTTATTTGAACAGAAAATTGTAAAAGAGTCGAAAATAACATAGACACTAGTCACAATGGCACCAGATGGAAAAGAGAAAATGCAGGTAGACGATGAAAATGACAAAGCAATTTCGAGTGGTGCATCGTCAGTATTGGACAATGAAGCACGAATGACAGTAAATAGATTGAGAGCCATAAAAGCCATCAAATTTGGAGTGGAAGATTTGTGTATCCGCCTAGTCCACAGTTTGGAGATAAGTTTGTTGAAAAAGTTAAATTTATTAATTGAGGAACAATTAGCGAACATGGGAGTGGTAGATAGAGATTGTCAAGAGACATATAATAAGATGAAAGATCTACCGACATATGATCATGATCCCATTGAACAACCGGGTCCGATCTGGGAAGAGGAATGTGAGTGCATTCAGCTGCAAGCAACCAGCGAGAAGGACGTTGCAACAGTGCAGCCACAAAAGGATGTTGCGGAAATCGAGACTAGTAATACCCGTTATGATGCGACGACAAACAGACCAGACATAAATCCACTAGAAGAAAATTGGGATATAGACATCGATGTTACAAATATGACAGCCACTCAATCGACACAAAAAGACACGTATCGGATACCGAAAAAGACACAAAATCAGCCATCGAATCAGCCACTTATTTCAACACCAACAAACACCACTGAACAAGAGAGATCGAGCCAACTAAAGACGATAGAATCGATGCAAGAAAATAACTACGCGGCACAGACTAAAGGTAATGAAATTATTGAAGATATACTTAGAAATTATTTCGACATTGATGGTCTTCTTGCCCGTAATAGTATTGAAAAACAAAATCAAGGTAAGAATAACCCCGAAATTGAAAATAATTCCTTGAACAATGACATTAATACTGGTACTAATCAAATTGAAAGAAATGAGTTGAGTAGAAGTGAAAAGGAACATAGAAGTAAAATGAAAGTAACACCCAAGAAATTAAGTTTAGACATTGATTTTAGAGTTTGGTTTGAATCATTTAACATGTTTGTAAGTCGATATAATTTTTCAAAAGTTTTTGATTTGGTTAATCCGAAAATTTTAGACAAAAATGACACGAGAAATTTATGTGATGCGAAAGCTGTTTTACTTGAATGGTTAGACGATGACCATGCTAAATTAATTTTTGGCGAACCATGTCCCACAAAATGTATGAAAAAGATAGTAAATTATCGAGAGCCACAAACAATTATGAGTAATTTAGTTTTAACTGACATTTATACGCTAAAATATTATCCCAAAACTATGGAATTGAATGATTGGATAGAAACGTTCGAAGACATAGAGAGAAAAATAAGGTTAACGAATAAATCTTGGACTGAAAATAGGAGATTAGAAGCCATGAAACTTCATATGTTAGTAGCTTTTCCAAACTTGTCAGCAAGAATTAGAGAAGACATGACATATGAACAGATAAAAGCCATAATAATGGAAGAGGACATTTTATTAAAAGAGAGAAAAGGAATTTCAAAACGTAGAGGTGCAAATTATACGAAATATAATAGTTACAAGAAATCTAAATCGAATAATTTTTCAGGTTTTAAGACAACGTTTAGACGCTACAACTGTAGTGGATACGGTCACGTAGCTAAACATTGTAAAAAGCCGAGAGGAATCAAAACGCTGCCAAAAGAATTAAGAGACAAACCGACACAGGAACAGAAAGGTAGCATATACTGGAACTGTTTTAAGAAATTTAAAGTTAAGCCGAAATTTGAGCCAATTTATTTTGTAAAAGCCAAAAATGATACTGACACGAATACCAAAAAAAGTTGCAGAACCAGAAACGACATCGACAGATGGAAAACCTTGGGCGAAAAAGAGGAAAACTGATAAGAAAAGTCACAAGTCAAGAAAACACGGACATAAATACCACAAGAAAGGGGCTAGAACTACGAAGAGAAAATGTGAGAGGAGCTCCAGCTCCAGCTCAAGTTCGAGGTCATCGAGTTCTACAAGCTCAAGTTTATCATCCTCGTCATCGAGCGATGGACGTAGAAGTAGAAGGTCACATAAATCATCAAAGTCATCGATAAAGACAAAAGGTATTAAAAACATTAGACATTTATTTAAATTTAAACGTGTTAGAAACCTAAAGTGTTTTAAAGTAAATCGATCTGGAAATATAAAATTTATAGCAGATACAGGAGCCACTGATCATTTTATTAAGAAATTAGATAATTTAGATGATATCAAAAGTTTAGATACCCCGGAATTTATTTCCTGTGCCAATAAAAATAAGTCAGCAGACATACAAATTACTCATAAAGGGAATTTAGTTATTCGAGATTTAGAGATGAAAACATTTAATATCAAAAAAGTTAGATATTCTAAAAATCTGGGTGAAAATTTACTTTCGATTCATAGAATTACGAAATTAGGATATTATGCCATATTTAGAAACGATATAGTTGAAATTAGAAATGAAGTGACAAAGAAAATTATTTTGAAAGGAAACAAAATTGGTAAATACTGGTGGTTCACTTTTGACCTAGTAAGTAAAAAAGAATCTTATTTGACACAAACGGTAAATAAAAATGATCATAGTTATGCCAAAATTAAAGATGTTTGGTCAGAAAGTGAAATTGAATCAGAAAATTTAGATCACAACTATGATCGAGGAATTAAAGGAAATAAAACGTTAAAATCTGATCAAGAACTTCACGAGTATCTTGATTTAGGTGCAGATGTAACATTAGACGAACTTGAAAATTTAAAATTACCATGTGAAAATTCAGTCAAAAAGAAGTTAGGATATTTATATCATTTAAGGTTAGGTCATGCTTCAATGAGTTATCTCAAAAAGGCATCAGACACTTATGATTGTTTAAAAAATGTTGATTTTGATGTTGAGTTACAAGAATGCGAAGTCTGTAGACTAGCCAAAATTAGAAAATTGCCAAATAAGACAATTAGAGAAGTAGCTGATAAGCCGCTTTTTAGAGTACATAGTGATTTAATGGGTACTATAAAACCAATCGGTATTATAAATAAAAGAGCATATGTAGTGACATTTACTGACGATTTTTCGAGATATACAATGACATTTAATTTAATAAATAAATCCGAAGTAGGTAAAGCATTTAGAGAATTTATTGATACAATGAGGACAAATTTAGGTGATAGAAAAGCAAAAATTTTCTATCTACGAATTGATGGTGGTAGAGAATATTTAACTATTGATATGAAAAGAATAATAAAAGAAGAAGGTATAGTTTTAGAAGTTACACCCCCAGACACACCAGAATTAAATGGCACAGCCGAAAGATTTAATCTTACGGGAATACAGAAAACTAAGGCATTGATATTAGACAGTGGTTTACCACTGGAATTTTGGGAGTTAGCCTTCCAACAAGTAACGCATATCCATAATAGATTACCTCATAAAAGATTGAAAATGAAAACACCTTATGAAATGTTGAGAAATAGAAAACCTAAAATTGACTATATTCATAGATTTGGCTGTATAGCCATTTGAAAAATTCCACATGACAAAACTTCGACTTCAAAATTTTTAGAGGATGGGGATAGATGCATTCTAGTTGGATCTAATCCTCAATCTTGGTTACTTTTGAAACCCGAACGTGGAAAATTGATAAAATCCAGTAACGTAACATTTTTAAAATCAGTCACTTTAAAAGACAAATATCCCAGAAATTTTTTCGAAAAAGAAGGTTTACCTAAAATAGAATTAATTAATTGGAACAATATTGAAGATGATACCCAAGTAAATTTATCAGATGGAATACCAGAAAAAGTTTTAAGAGAAACAGAAACTGAAACAATTTTGAAGGCAAATAAAAATAAAAATAAAGATCATAAAAAATGCAATAAAAGAAATAAAAATTTAAAATTTAGTAACTACTCCTCAAGTGAATCATCCATTGAAAATACCAATTCAGAGGGAGAAGTTGAAACTGAAGTTTCAGAGAAAACAAAAATAGCCACGGAAAGAGAGAATCAATATTTTGCAATGATGTGTGAAATAAATAAAGTCCCAAAAACATTTGAAGACGTACTTAAGAGTGAAGAAAAGGATAAATGGATTGAAGCAATTGATTGTGAAATAATGTCATTAATAGAAAGTAAGACATGGAAATATGTAAAGAAACCAGAAAATAAAAAGATAATGGAATCAAGGTGGATATTTGTAAAGAAGTTAGAACCAGGAGGTGTATACAGGTATAAAGCCAGATTAGTAGCGAAAGGATTTCAAGATCATAATATTTATGATCTATCAGAATTGTATGCACCAACTATAGGTTTGTCACAGATACGAATGTTTTTAAGTATTGTCAATAAATTAGGATGGAAAGTAATTCAATTAGATGTTATAGTAGCGTTTCTTAATAGTAAATTAGATAGAAAAATATATTTGAATATTCCAGAGGGAGTCGATGTATCTGAGAAATTTAGACAAAGTAATGTATGTGAACTAAAGAAAGCACTTTATGGTTTAAAAGTAAGTCCTAAAAGATGGTATCTGAAATTCAAACAGACAATGAAAGAAATGAATTTTACACTGTATGAAGGAGAAGCGTGTATATTCTATTGGTGTAAAGAAGGAAAAATGGTAACTTTAGTATAGTACGTTGATGATATATTAATTTCAGGAAATAATGACGAGAAAATGTTTGATACACAAGTTGAACTTAGTAAAACGTTTAGGATGAAAGTATTGGGAGAACCTAGAAAATATCTTGGTATAGACATAGAAAGAAACTTTAAAGATAAAACAATGACACTATCCAAAACTAATTTTATCGAGTCACTATTAAAGAAATTTAAAATAGACCATACTAAAGGTAGCGATACTCCTATGATGACAAATCAGGCAATTAAAAAGACATCTACAGACATAAAAATAGAATCAAAATTAGATTTAACCAAAAAGATACCTTATAGAGAAGCTATAGGAGCTTTATTATATTTAGCTTTAAGTACGAGACCGGACATAACTTTTGCAGTAAATGTATTGACAAGAAAATGTTACGATTTTAATATTCTAGATTGGCAAAAAGTAGAAAAAGTTTTGAAATATTTAGCTAGAACTAAAAGTCATAAATTAGTATATAGAGGAAATGACAATGAACTAGTAAGCTATTGTGATGCATCATTAGGAATAAATTATCCTGATGGTATATCAACAACGGGTTATGTAATATTCTTATTTGGTGATGCTGTTGCCTGGAGAACAAATAAACAGAAAATAGTGGCAACGTCATCTATGGAAGCGGAATATATAGCATTAAGTAGGACAACTAAAGAATTAGTTCATATGAAGCATTTATTTCGATTAATAACAAAACGAGAAATAACGCCAATAATTTTCGAAGATAATCAAGCAGCCATTAAAGCAGCCAAATCAGATGCTTTTAAAGCATTATGACATTTAGTAAAACTAAAGTATCATTATGTGAGAACAGCATGTCAAGAAAAGGAAATAGAAATAATCTGGGTACCGACAAAAGAACAAATTGGAGATTTATTTACTAAGGCACTACCTAAACCTTTGTTTCAGAAATTTAGAAAAGAAATACTTAATTACGAAGAAATAAATAATGTCGATGAAAATTAATGAAATTGTATTTATTACAGCATTGTCACAAAAATCCGAATGAAACGAATTGAGACATTGACGAAGAGAAAAGTCAAATACCCTGTAAATATTTTATTACTAAAAAACAAAAGTTACTGATTTTGATATACTATTTTTTTGATATTTAGAATTTAAGTTTACTATTTGTGGCGACCGCCACACTATACGTCGGCACATAACAATACTCACTCCCTCGATCACCGTCACCCGGCACCGTGGCCGAGTGAGTACGGTGCTGCCTTTTGTGGCGGTGAGCGAGGGAGGTTTTTAGGTGTTCGGCCGGTACGGGTTCGAATCCCCGTACCGCCTGAACACCTAAAGTGGTGACCTCAACGTGATCCGGGAGATGGAATATTCACGCCATCTCTCGGACACTAGGCAAACTACCGACTGTATTGTGGTGCGTCACACCGCCGGTTCTCTGCGTGACGGCGCTGGTGGATGTATGCCACGGAGCGGTGATGTATGGGTTGGGCATCACCACGTTCCGGTGTACATCCCTACCTAGGCGCCTCCGTATGGGAATTCGTATTACGCTCCGCTATACTGGGGGGGAGTGGTGTGGCGACCGCCACACTATACGTCGGCACATAACAATACTCACTCCCTCGATCACCGTCACCCGGCACCGTGGCCGAGTGAGTATGGTGCTGCCTTTTGTGGCGGTGAGCGAGGGAGGTTTTTAGGTGTTCGGCCAGTACGGGTTCGAATCCCCGTACCGCCTGAACACCTAAACTATTCAAAGTCAATTATGTTTGTGATTTATATGTTAGTGAATTTGTGATATTCAAAAGTCATATAATAAGTTTCAAACTGAAGACTTAATTGAAACCAAAAGTCATTCTTAAGTTTATTAAGTCATTAGAATTAAGTTGAACAAGTCATTTAGTATTATTATTTTGTTTGTTATTGTTGTTCCTAGATCTGTCATTTATTACTTAAGACATTTATTTTGTTGCCATTTGTTTATTGAATTACATGACATTAATTTATGAAATTTTATGTTAAACTTATTTACTTTCACAGTAATAAGAGAGAGTGTTGGAATGATATCACAGAGAGTATTACGAGAAAGTAAACTAGAGAGAACTAGAACTTATAATGAGAACTTAGACATATATAATACAGGTGCAGAACTTATCGATGTTATATCGATATAACATCGATATATGCAACTAGTTGCAGAATGTTCCATGAAGAACCATTCCAGTTTACTCCGCCATGTTATTTCGTACACTCGTTGACACTTCTTGTATAACCGTTATAGAATAAACACGTTTACTCTTTATATCCGAGTATTATTCCAATATAAACTGTTCATTCTGTAATCATCTTTATAAAACTGTTTGTCATTTGATAAACAGCCATTGAACTGATACTTATGTAATAAAGTTTGTTTTACACTGAAATTTCAGGTGTTGTGTTTTTACTCAATTTTGGTTGTGATATTTTATTCATCGTTTAATATGGCGTTCAGTAATTTGTTTAATCATGAAGTTCATCATAGTTTGATTTAGTCTTTCACACAGAATGAATGAAAAAAAATTATCAACAAATGTAAAATACAACCTCGTTATCTGTCCAAGAGAGGTAAACTTTTTTTTTACCACACTTTCAGGAAATAAAAGATTATCAACAACCGTGTTATCTCACACTCAGGAAATAAAATAATCAACAAAATGACAGTGGTTAAAACGTATTTTTTTACTACACTCTTAGTAAATAAGAACAATACCCCTTCGACCATAATAAAAATAGGACGATACCCCCTAGAGCGTAGTAAAAATTTGAAGTCCTCTTATGGAAAGTACTACGATACTACCACTTCCGTCATAATAGTGCAACATATAGTGTCAAATCATTTTTTTTACAGCACTCCCAGTAAATAGAACGATACTCCCTCAACCTTAGTAAAAAATACCCCTTCGAGTGTAGTAAAAATTTTAAAGTTCTCTTATGGAAAGTACTACGATACTACCACTTCCGTCATAATAGTGTGACATATAGTGTTAAACCGTTTTTTACGGCACTCCCAGTAAATAGAACGATACCCACTTGACTATAGTAAAAATTTTAACATCCTCTTATGGAAAGTACTATGATACTACAACTTCCGTCATCAATTTGCAATCACGTCTCTAATGGAAAGAACTAAGGAAGTGACTTGTGGTCAGGATGGAAAAATACATTTTTATACCTATTCACTTACCAGATCAAGTTCATCCTCAAAAGGAAGAACAGGGAATGGTTCATTTGAAGTTTGGCTTCTGGTGGTGGAATTTCTGGTTCTTTAGTAGTATCTGGAGGAGTAAGAGGTAAAAGATTGGGATTTATATTTACTGGCTCACATGAGTTATCCAGCAGTTTTTTCTTTCACCTTTTGTGCATTGTCTTGGAGGCTCTATTCTGATGACATTTGGTTGAAAGAGAACTGGTTTGATGTTTGACCCCTCCTTGAGTGGTACTGTGTTGGGTTGTGGTGTCTTTTTTGGGATATGGAAACTGGGAATGAATTTCTTCTGCTTTGGGGTTTTGGTAGTTGGGGATGGAACTGGATCCATTTTTTTGGGGATGGTGAAATCCAGAAATGTATCCTCGACTTTCTGTAGGATAACTCGAAGATCCTTTGATGGAGTTGGGATACCAGATGTTGATGATGACAAGGATGGTTTTTTCTTTTGTTTTTTTGTTGGTTTTTGGGTCGCTTGTCAAAGATTGCAATGTCTGGTCAACTGTTTTTGATTTTGTTTGCTGGTTTGAAATTATCACACTGGTATTACTTTTATCATCAAAACCATTGGTGTCCGATGAAGTTGAACGCACCTGAGATGCAGACTGCAAAGGATTTGGAGAAGTTTCAACAGAGCAGGCCACTCTATTATGGTGAGATCCGTGGTTTTTTATCATTACTTTTAAAAACAAGTTAATAGGTTTTTTAAAAGTGATTGACTCAGTTTCCAGAACTGGAAGGTGTATGAAAGTGATGACCAGTTGTTGCTTTTGGGTCATTGATGTCAGATGGTGGCTGGATTTCACGTAATTTGTTTCTATTGGTTTTGAATTTCTCTCCTTGGTGCTTGAATTTGTCCCTTGTCATCTGCAGTATGGACATGCGCTCAAGAATGAATTTAACATTGGGGGCTATTTCTACCGGATTGAGGCTTAAGATGTTCATTGTCTCTGACACATCCCAGATCTTGTGGCAAAGTTCACTGACAATTTGAGTGATAAGTTCAATTTTTTTGGCAAATTTGTGTCATTTATGTTCATCCCTAATATATTATAATTTTTCGTATATTAGTAAAAAGAGAAAAAATAAGGAAAACCACCAACATGATAAATAAAAATGAGTGACATAAAAAAAATTGAAAGGCTTATTTATAATTTAAGAAAATGTAATGTGGATACACATGGAATATAAACAGCAATATTTTCGTACTTATATTATGTCTGGATCAAATAATGCCGGTAACAAAAGAAAATAAAAAATAAAAACCGGATAACAAACAAAACAAAATAGCTTAATTAAACAATTACAAAATATAAAAGGCATTTCACAAGAAAGAAAACAATAACAAAATACAAACATAACATCAAAAATAAGAAGGATAAATTGAAATATGTGCCGTGCATCTTACTGGTATGAAAAAAATTCAACAAGTGATTTTAAAAAATATAGGAGCTGGTGGTGAAGGCTATATTTTTTGGTACCAGTCATATTTATTTTTAGATGTGCATCATAGTGGTATGAGGGTGAGGGGTGAAGAGGGAGAATCTGATATATTTTATTTATTTGTATCCGATAGTGATGTATTTGTGTGGCCAATCAGGATAAGACATTCTGGAATTTTTGTTTATATTACATGTACAAGGTGGATGTAACACCGCACACTATCTATTGTACCAATGCTACATTGTCGTTTTTCTCTTTTTTTTGTTTTTTGTTTTTTTTTTGGACTAGTTTTTTGTATGATTCCTGGAATTTTATCGAACAAATTTCGACAATAATAATTATGAGAAATAATTAAATTTTTGAAAAAAAAAATGAAACCGACTGCGTTTAGGAACATAAAACATAATAGAACTAAAATGTTGAAAACAAGTTTTCTAGGTTTGGTAATAGTAATTTTTTATAAAATGGATTCACAACTAACGCAGTCGCTGGCACAAATAGCTTTTGATATTAATATGAAGATCAATACTGGATTAAAATCAATAGGCGAGTAGAGAGTTTTTGACACATTAGGTATATAAGTAATTTAAACATTCTTAACAATTAGTACCCCAATGTTTTAAATAGATGTAATAATGTTGTGTATTAGAATATTGTCAAATCTATGTTAAATTTACCACAAATTGCATCAGAGAAATATGTAATAAAATGAAATCTAATTGCTTCATTTAAAAATTTTGTATTTTATATATATACATATACATACATACATATGTATGTATGTATGTATGTTTGTATGTGTGTGTGTGTGTGTGTGTATGTATGTAACTTGAAAGATATTTGTGCCAGCGACTGCGTTAGTTGTGAATCCATTTTATAAAAAATTACTATTACCAAACCTATAAAACTTGTTTTCAACATTTTAGTTCTATTATGTTTTATGTTCCTAAACGCAGTCGGTTTCATTTTTTTTTTCAAAAATTTAATTATTTCTCATAATTATTATTTTCAAGCAGATATATCAATGAACTTTAAAGGAGCCAGTCACAATTCATGTTTCAGTACACCTTCCTGATTGGTTGTTTTAAGAGAATTTGAAAAACATGGTACTTTTATTTTCTCTCATAATTATTATTTTTAAGCAGATATATCAACGGACTTTAAAGGAGCCAGTCATAATTCATGTTTCAGTACACCTTCCTGATTGGTTGTTTTAAGAGAATTAGAAAAACATGGTCTTTTCATTTTCTCTCATAATTATTATTTTCAAGCAGATAAGTCGACGGACTTTAAAGGAGCCAGTCACAATTCATGTTTCAGTACACCTTCGTGATTGGTTTGTTAAAAGGAATTCGCAAAACATGGTATTTTCATTTTCTCTCATAATTATTATTTTCAAGCAGATATATCAACAGACTTTAAATGAGCCAATCACAATTCTTTTTCAGTACACCTTCGTGATTGGTTTGTTTAAGGGAATTCGAAAAACAAGATATTTTCATTTTCTGTCATAATTATTATTTTCAAGCAGATACATCAACGAACTTTAAATGAGCCAATCACAATTTGTTTTTTAACATATGCCTTCTTAATAGTATTTTTCATTACAACTATTATTAGCATATATCAGCAGACTTTAAATGAGCCAATCTTACATAATACATCTACTGGTGTTAATATATCACTGGGAGATGTGATGACGTTTGAAATATTTATATAACTATAAGAAGTTTTGGGAGACCCAATCAGAATACGTTATTTCCTTATATGTTGAATCTTGGATTGGGATTGGTTATGTTGCTTTTTGTGTTGAAAAAATCCCCAAATTTTGAATCAAAATTGTGGGTCTGGTATGGGGAATTTTTCAATTTTTTTTGGCCAGTGTTACTCACCTTGAAAATACAAATTTTTTGAGACCTATTTCTTATTTGTACGATGAATATTGAATGCTGTAGTGTGGCACAAAATTTTGTTAGATTGCCAGGAACAAAGCCAAACACAATACCTCCCTCTGACGCAGTCGGTAAAAATTAAATAGCACACTAGATTATATTTATTTTTGTTTGGTTTTCAATTCTTTTATTTTTTACCAGTCTTGAATAGGGTTTTTATTTTTTTGTTTGTCCATTTGTGGAATATTTTATTTGCTGGACCCATCTTTACTCTTCTTATGTAGCGTGGTTTCCAAACTCTTTAAACCTAAAACTTATAGGTTGGGTATTACAAAATGATTTTGGGAAAAAACAAAAATAAAAGGCTGAATGTACAATTTGGTCAAAAACAAGTTATTCAATTTGCTCAGAGTTTGCCAGATAATTTTGCATTGGCTTTGGCAATAACATTCAAACTAGTATAAAATGTGTTATTAATAATGCATTTTATTCAGAGGATTTTTATATTAATCTGTTATTGATCAAAAAGCTAAGTCAGTCTGGTTTTAGCTTATTGTTTTATTGTGATGGTAATGTAAAAATAAGATTGAACAATTAATTTCTTTTAGAAAATCCATTGGTAATGAACTGTACATCGTAAAATGTTTAAAAAGAAAGACCTGATTACACTTCAAACTCCGCTCTGCTGAGTGACATTTGTGGCATGCAAGACTAGGACACCCTAACTAAAAAATAATGAGAAAGATGAGCAAAATACAAATTATTGAAAATTTTGATTTTGATAACCCAAATTTTTCTAAAAGCTGTGCTTCAGGCAAACAACTTAATTTTCACATAAATCTATAGATCGACACACTTCTCGCCCACTAGAATTAATCCTCTCTGATGTCTGTGGACCTATGCAAATGACATCATATAATGGTAAATGACATATCTTAACCTTTTTAGATGACTTTATATCATTTGCTATTATTTACTTGTTAAAATCTAAAGATGAATTTCACAAAAAGTTTTTATACTATAAAGTGAAAGTAAATGCACAATTTGGTCGGACTATAAATGAGATTCCATGTGACAATGGAATGGAATATGTAAATTTAAGATTCAGGACACAATGTGATTAAAAGGCGTGACTTGAGGTAACACAGTTCCTTTCTGTCCATAAATGAATACTAGAGCAGAAAGGATTAATCACACACTAATTGAGAAAGCAAGAACTATAATAATACACACAGGTATAAATAACTTGTTTTAGTCTGAGGCAGTTCTGTGTGCCACTTATCTTAGTAACTGCATAGTTAATTTTTGCGATGAAATCCTAGCCAAATTTGGTATGGACAAAATATAAATTTAAATAACGTACGTGTTTTTATACCAAAAGAAAAATTTAAAGATAAATTTGATAGCAAAAGCATCCCTGTTGGATACAATCCAAAAGGATTTTGTCTGCTGAATACCAGCAAAAATTAAATTTTGATTGCCAGAGATGTAACCTGTAATGAATCTAAGTTCCTCACAAAAATTTCTAAAAATACAAATAATGAAGGTACATCTACAAATAATGATTATAACAGCATAAATAAAAATATAGACAACATAAATAATGTAAAAATGGATGATATAGAAAATATAGAAATAAATGAAAATATAATAAATGACTTGTGCTATTATGCATACTTAATTTTTAACAATTTTCCTCATACGTTTGAGGAAGCCAAATCCTCAGTAAACTCAAAACCATGGGATAAAGTGATTTCCATGGAATTAGAGGCGTGTAACACCAACAATACATGAAAATTGATTGATGAACCCACAAATGTAAAACCCATGACACCACATTGGTTGTTTAAAATAAAAAAGAACAATTCAGGATATAAAATATATAAAGCAAGACTGGTCACCTTTGGCTTCCAAGTTGAGAAAGTCTTTGACTTTAAGGAAATCTATCCCCTAGTTACTAAAATAAGCACACTCAGAACACTCCTATCAGTTTATAATAAATTAGGATATCATATTTTTCAATTGGATAGAAAAAATTCATTTTTAGATGATATATCAACTGATGACATTTATCTAGAAATACTAGAAGGAATATATTGTAATGTAAACATAAAAAAAAAAGTATTGAAATTACAAAGGGCAATATACTGTCTTAAATAAGCACCCAAGGTATAATTTGCTAAGTTTCAAAATTTCATTACTTCTTTAGGATTTCAAAATATCAAACATTACAAATGCCTTTATTTAAGAAAGATAAATGAAAGTATAATTTAATATATGTTGATAACATGTTAATTTCTGGTCAACAAAATCGAAGAAATAAATAAATAAAAACCCTTTTTGTTAAACACTTTCAAGAACATGGCTTAGGAAAAATAAACTCGTCCTTATGGTTACAAATAGACTACAATAAAGACAATAAAATAATGAAAATAAATCAAAATCAGCTAATTTCAAAGGTCGTTAATAAATTTAATATAACAAAATATAACTCAATTTACATACCAATTGAAGAGAAGCAGTACTTTCTATGGTACGATAATGATAATAATGTGAACAATGTTTTAACAACCAAATATAAAGGACTGTTAAGATGCATCACGTACATTATGTTGGGAAGGAGACCAGTCATATGCTTTGCTATTAACTATTACAATCAATTTCAAAATAATGCTAATAATATAGTTTATTCACACCTCTTATGTATTCTCAAGTATCTAGTCACAACCATTAACTTTAACTTAACCTACTGTGCCTCCGAAGAAGCCATTAAATGTTTTGTAGATGCTGATTGGGCCAACTGTCCTGATACCTATCGTTATGTTAATGGTTACTGTATATTTTTCTATGGCGCGTTAATCTTGTGGCGCAGTAAAAAACAATTAGTAGTCACTGTTTTGTTAACTGACAGTGAAATTTTTGCGCTTTGTGAATCAACTTTTGATCTAATATCTGTTATTAATGTTTTAAAAGACTTATTTATCAGTATTAATGAGCCATGTCTGATATTCGAGGACAATGTTAACTGTATAAAATTTGTAAATGGATCCAGATATAAATCAAAATACCTGGATGTAAAATACTATCATGTTGGAGATTATGTAAATGACAAAGTCATACAGTTGGAATCTGTTAGTACATCTGATTAAATAGCTGATACTTTTACAAAAGGATTAGGCCGTGTCAAGTTTGAAAGATTTCAACAAATTTTACTCAAGCTGTAACTCAAAATTTTTGTATAAAGTTGCAGCTAAATATTCGTTGTACTGTTAATGTTAGTATATCTACAGTTTTTTTTAATATTCTGCCTGTATCTTAATAATTTTAATGCAGGTTTTAGGGGAGGTGTTAGTTTATTTAAATGTAAAGTCTTTGAATCATTTCAATCTTAGATTTACATGTAGTCACAAATATTTATATGTTAGATCGATGTTGCAAACCTGCACTTTATATATTATCTAGTTGACTTGAGTTTTACCACAATTTACTATTTGTTATATAATTTTGACTGTGTAACCTTTACCTGTTAGACTTGACAAGAGAATTTGCTTTTCAATATCCACCATGGTGACAATATATGAATAAACCAGTTAAAAGTGAATCTATTATATTTTATTAACAAGAATTGTTTTCTATTAATATATTAGTATGGAAATCTCATCTCCACTCATCATCATCATCATCATCATCATCATCATCATCATCATCATCATCATCACTATAAATATATATGTCATACATCACATTCCACTTCTCTCACAAACTCTTCTCTAAACTTACAATCTACGCTAAGCGCTGCTCTTCACCGATATTTATTTTATTCTGAAAATGTTTTTTAGTTGTTCAATAATATATTTTTGCAACTGTCGTTTTGTGTTCATACTTCATTTTTCAGTCCTCGTATATTCACCTAACATCATCATTTTATTGTAAAATCAACACGCTCATAACCACTAGCGATACTAATTTCAAGCACTGGTATTACCTAATTAGGTTAAGTAACTTGTAGAACTTTTATCTCTCACATACGGTAAACACTTTTCCCACTCGAACTCTTGTTTTCAATGGAGGGAGATCACTCATCTCCTTTTCAGTTGATCTCGGACTTATATATATTTTATTATTTTAAAGCATTATAGTATTTCAAATTGACTTGCTCACTTTCTTCGGATTCAAAACCTCACTTCACTTTTTAATGTCAAGACATGCCGCAAAAAATTAGGCAACCCTAGCGTACCTTTAGCGTATTTTCGATGTTTTGCTTGAGTTCACCAATTTAGAATACATGTGATAAATAGAGCCCTTAAATTCACGAGGATAGTGTACATAAACACAAATCAAAATACGTCAAATGGTACTTTCTGGTTGACTATTTAGCGTCAGCATGTCTTTCCAGAAATCACATATTTTTTTACTCAGGTTTGGGAGTCGAAATTATAGGAAAATTGAAGTGTTTTTTGGCAGTGTTATTCGTTGTTCATTGAAAATGACGCACTTAACTTACTAGTATTATTCAATTGCCATACCTATGGTTGAGTTACCCAAGATGGAACTCGTTGTTCCACAAAAGGAGTAGTTCCGTGAGAGGACTTGGTAGTTTCTTGAATTGTTTTTAATATTTTAGGTACTCTGCCAGTGCGGGGAATCGAACCCACGTCTCGAGCAGAATACCTAATGCTTAACCACTGTCTAGAACCAACACTTGGCACCGTATACACTTGGCTATGGTGCTGATGGTAGATGACAAGAGTGAAGCCCTATGTGTGCTTAACTAGCTCTCTCTTTCTTCACCTCCATCTCCATCTCCATCTCTATCTCCATCGGAAAACATGGTTTTATAGCGAAGCATTGCTGTTGCGTTAGTTTTTTTTTTTTTAATTTGCATGAACTTAATTATCCACATATTCATGTTCTCTTTTTTTTATTCCATAACTTTGTCGTATTTCTTTGGTTTTATTTGAAATTATCTGATTATTTACCATACTATATCATCGTAATTAATTTTTCATTTCAAGAAATAGCTTTTAAATTTCACATTGTCTAATATTTTGTCAGCAGCTAACAAATTTCATACAATTATAACATACGATTAACGCGTGTAAACTTACAGACAATTAATGTGATCATCAAAATTCATAATTTTTTGTCTCAAAACCTATTTTTTCTAGCGAGGCTTGTTGGGCTACAGTTTTTGAGTAGGTTTATAGTGAAAATTTACTTATTAATTTTTGTGTCATATAACGATCGCGACCTGTGGATGGGGGTAGGTATGTTTTTTGTTTCACAACTCGAGAGAAATTTTGGCACTAATAATTCAAATTCATGTATATATATATATATATATATATGTAGTGTATATATATATATATATGTAGTATATAAAAGCTAATTTCTTGTTACTACGGTAGAGGTCGCAATTTTTATCCGATGGGCATGAAATTTGGAACGAACATTAGTACTTACTAAGCCAAGGACCTGACTTATTGATTTTGATGCGGGTTGGCCATACGGTAGCTGAGGTATGGCTATTTTCGTTTTTGTTTAGGCTATAAAATTTTAAATTTTCGAGTAATAGACGAAATTTGTAACAAATAGATATTATAACTTGCAATAAATTGTGGTGCGAATCGGTAGCACGGTACTTCGGTAACACTATTTTCGTTTTTATTTCACCTAAAAAAGGCCCAATTTTACACCAATAGGAACGTAATTTGGAACAAATATTTATTACGATCTGTTAATAACTTTTTAGCGACTACTTAGTTTTAAATTTTTTGAAAACCTGCTTTTTCTAACGGAGCAGCTGTTGTGTTAGTTTTTTTTTTTCCTTTCAACTATACGACATGCCGCTGGGTTTTTTATTTTTTGTATTTGGTAGCAATTCACTCTCCTTCACAACTTCCAATGAACAAAAACTCGCTATTCAACTATTTTCATATTTTACATCATCCTGATTCAAGTACCTACCTAACTACCAACCTGACAAACTATTTAACGGAAAGGTACCTACCGATTTATTTATTAAGTAGGTTTTCTTTAGAAAGTCTGCTTATTACACTTGGTGCGGTATTAGCCCCTAAGATTGGGAGTATGTACGTTTTTCGTTTCATGACCACAGAAAAATTTTGGCACCAATAACTCGAATTCATGCGATAGGTACCTTTCTACTGTATTTTTTTGTACGTCTTATTCAGCTAGAAGACTGAAAATTGGCATGAGGGTGCATCAGTATCTCATTTAGATTCGTTTTCTTCAAAATTCTGAAAATTTGAAAGGGGCAACGGATACGGGCCAAAATTACTTTTTGAAGCAGCATTTTTTATGCTGTCAGTTGTATGGGTGACCGTCGGGAATTGTTTTTTTCTTTTTTCTAACCAAATATGGTCTGAGTGATATAAGATTTCGTGGAAGTTTTACCGACTGATGGCAGTAATGTACTGATAAGCGAAGACTCGATTTCTCCAATTGTGATTTATAATTATCATTTTTTTAAAGCCTGGCGAAGAGAGGGCTAACGAATAGGCTAATATTATATATGTATATTCTGTTTTCTTGTTCCCACGGTAACGGTCGCAATTTTTGTCAGATAATCACGAAATTTGGTACGAATACTTGTACTGAGCCAAAGACCAGAAGTGTCGATTTTTGGTGCGGATTGGCCAGACGGTACTTCCGGTACCATCATTTTCGTTTTCATTTCTGTTATAAAATGCTCAATTTTGCACCAACAACCACGAAATTCGAAATAAATATTTATTATAATTCGTTGTAGTATGTTACCAATTTTGGTTCCAATCGACCTGACGGTACTTCCGATATTAAGCTTATTTTTGCCTCTTTTTTTTTTTTTAATTTGCACGAACTTTTCTTTTTATGAAAATTATTCGCATGTTCATTTAAAAAAATTTTTTTCTTTATAACTTTATTGTATTTCGTTGATTTTATTTGAAGTTATATATTCGCCATACTTCATCATCTTAATCAATTTTTCATTTCAAAAAATAATGCTTTTACATTTCACGTTGTCTAATATTTCGTCAACAGCCAACAAATTTCGTACAATCGTAATCTATAGCATTAATGCGTATAAACTTACAGACAATTATTACGACCATCAAAATTCATAATTCTTTTTTCTCGAAAACCTAGTTTTTGTAGCGAGGCTTGCTGCGCTAGAGTTTTTTTAAAATTTTATTTGTTTCCAGACAAAAAATCAATTCGAGTGGTTTGCCCAATTTTTTCAGCACTGACAAACATTTGCACAATTATTAGTCATAGATGGCCTTATACCATACCTGGGACGTGAGTCACTGCGGTAGTTTATTCTCAAGGTTGTGTTGTCAAAGCCACCGAGGCGGAGTTCACGTGCTCGGAATTTACGCGTCAACAGCAGACTGCGGTAGGGTACCTACCTTCACTTATCGAATCGAATACCCATAGGGTAGAAAAGTATTGCCCAAGTATAATACCTACTGTGGGTAGTCTGTCCCCGTCGGTACTGCGCAGAGACCGAATGGGTGAAATTATTTACTCGGATAAGCCTCGTTCACACTCGGCTGGTTTTCAATCTAAGTACTAGCCAGCTACTTGGAGAAGGCTACTAGCAGGTATCAGGTGGTTGCGTGAACAGTTTAAGTCAGCGAGTCGTCGTTTAAGCCGTTTAAGCCGATTAAGCCGTTTAAGCCGTTTAAGCCGTTTAAGCCGTTTAAAGCCAACTTCAACCTGGCCGATCGCTATGGCCTATGACAGATTCTTGTAAGATTCGTAAACGACTATCCACCAGCTTAAAGTTAACTTTAAACTACTTAATCGGCTCAGTGGTCGATTCATAGTTTCATTTGTTTGGAGAGGGGAAGAGAAAAAAAATTTTGCGGTTGATTTTTTTTTGTTCGTGAACAAATTTTTGACAGTTTTTGTTTGGATTTTGTGGTCGTACTTTCATTTTCTCCCTTAAAGTTTTGTCTTTTTTAATTTTTTTTTGACGTTTTGGGGGCGGGAAGTTCCCTGTTTCCCCGCTGGATCCGCCACTGCTTAGTCTAAACGGCGTAGTGAGTTAAAACAGTTAGCGGAATAGTAGGTAAGTACCCCAAGTAGTTGGCTAGTTTCTTGAAAACCAGCTCAAAGTGTGATGAGGGCTTTAACTTAGGCCCATGGGGCTACCCAACAAGACGAACGAAAATTAAAAACAATAAAAACCTTTTTATATTTGATATAAATGCGTACAATCGAACTTAACATACGATTAAGAGACAAAAATGAAATTTTAAACGTGCGACGAGAAGACGATTTTCGTTTGGGCGGAGGGCGAACAGAAATTTTGTAGGTACGTCGATAGGTGCGTTACCCACATAAATTTCGCTAATAGTGCCAAAAGTTTTGTGGGGCCCGACCAACGGTCTCAGTACCACAGTGATTTTAATATGTAGTCTAAGTTTTCTTCGAAGACCTACGCAATCCTATAGACACCCTTCGATCATATCATAAAGTACGCAGTATGGGTGCGTATCATGGATACCCTGCACCAGTATAGGGGTCCCATTCCATTTTATCCGAAATCAATTTGATCGGTTAAAAAACTATTTATTTCCACGCAAAAATGTTAAAATAATCACCTATTGAATTGAAAATTTTTCTTAAAAAATCAAACTAACATTGAAAAAACTGTAGCGCAACAAGTCTCGCTAGAAAAATTAGCTATGTTCTCGAGAAAAAAGAATTATGAATTTTGATGGTCGCATTAATTGTCTTCAAGTTCGTATGCGTAAAAGGTATATTATGATTGTATGAAATTTGTTAGTTGCTGACGAATTATTAGACAATGAGAAGTTTAAAAGCATTATTTCTTGAAATGAAAAATTAATTAAGATGATAAAGTAAGGTGAATAATCATAAAATTTCAATTAAAATCAACGAAATACAATAAAATTATAAAATAAAAAATAAAATAAAAGTGAACGTGTGGATAATTTTTGTGAAAAAAAAAATTCACCGAAATTTAAAAAAAAAGGCGAAAATAAGTTTTACCGCAAGTATCGTCCGGCCAATCAGCACCAAAATGGTCCGGTTCTTGACTTTGTAAAAATTTTCTTACCAAATTTCGTGATTATCGGACAAACATTGCGACCTGTACAGTGGGAACAAGAAAACAGAACTGTTTCTATATATGCCTGAATTTGAGTTATCGGTGCCAAAATTTTCCTGAGGTTATGAAACGAAAGATGTAGCCACTCCCACCCCTCGGGGCTAATACCGCACCATGTGTAATAAGTAGATTTTCTAAAGAAAACCTACTTAAAAAGTGATAAAAATATGCAAAAAAGAGAAAAATAGGAAACCCTTCAAAAATTTCTCCAGCATGATATAAATTAAAAAATTTTGTAGGTACCTATATCTGACGAAATTAGACGGAATTGACATTAAGCATTTTATGGAGCTTACAACATAAATGAAAGCAGCCTAGACTTGAATAATTCCAGTAGCCTACATTATACGGAAGAAATTTCGAAAGTGTTAATTTTTATGCAGGGTTCAATGAAAAACGATACGCATTAATTTCAATCTTATGAAACGACCTGCGGGTGGGGGTGGATACATACGTTTTTCATTTTCTAACCAGACGAAAATTTCGGTACCAAAAAGTGAAATTCATAATTTAGTAAATAATTACGTAGGTATAAGTTAATAATAATTATAGGTAAGTAGGTGTATACATTATCTTTTCTTCTACTTTGGTGCATGTCGCAATTTTTGTCTGACAGTCGCAAAATTTGATACGAACATTACTACTGATCCAAGAACTTGACCTATTGATTTTAGAGTGGATCAGCCAGACGGTACTTCTGCTATAGTAAGTTTTGTTTTTATTTAACCTATAAAATGCTTAATTTTTAACCAATATATTTACGAAATTCGAAACAAATATTTTGCTATAATTTTTTCTAACATGTTACCAATTTTGGTGTGGATAGGTCGGACAATATTTTCGATATGAGCGATTTAATTCTGATTTTGGGCTTTAAAATACGTAACACACCGTCATTATTTTATGACCTACAATTATTAATTATGTTTTCCAGTTTTTAGTGCAAGTATACGTACCTATTTTAATTTTTAATATAGGGAAAAAAATGAAAAAATAGGAGTTTGGGGCGGTGTAGTTGATTTTTAATGAAAGATTACATCAATTCAGGTATACCTACTTCTGAAATATCTGAAAAGATGTTTCACTTCTACCGCGTGTCCCTATAACACACTGATTTTTTTTCTACTTTTTTTTTCTTCGACTTTGTCTGTACAAAAGAATTTAATAATTTTTTTTTTTTTCTCTCGTGAAACCCTGCTAAAGAGAGGAATAACTAATCCCAACCAGAAATAATATGAATGGTCAAAAATATAATATACCTACATTTTTAGCATTAAAAATGTTTATAGGATTGAAATGTTTTGAAAAATGTACGATCCTGTAAAAAGAGAGTTGTGTGGGTAATGCGTTAAATGTGTGTCATTAGTTTTTCATCAGTTTTAGAATATTAAATTATTGATTCCTTTGAACGCCACAAATCATGATGTAGACAATATTGAGAGCTGAAAAAGAAGAAAGGTGTGATTACGAAATACATCATATTTGAGAGATTGATCGTGTTCGCAGATGGAGAATGAAATAGAAACTTTTGAACAAAAAATCGAATAATATTCCACAGGTTTTTCACATAGTGAAAATGATGATGCTGATGAAGTATTCAATGTGGATGGTAATTGCGGATATACCTAGGTGTGTGGGCACACCTCACCACCACAACTACAAGAAGGCGCTGCATGTTCTATAAATAGGCAAATGTGTGTGAACTTAGCTCAGTATTCAAATTGGCAAAACTGACAAAATAAAGCTGTTAGCGCAAAAAGGTTGTTTGCGGATTTAATGTTAACTGGCCCACTATGTGATTGATGAGTGGGTAAGCACACTCGTTTGTCTCAATCAGCTGTCACCACAGTAATAATTATCCAAGTAATTTCACGGAGTTACATTTTTATAACAACACGATGAATGATTATTAATTATCACGTCCGTGATCGTACATGGTGGACTAGTCAGTTACGACCAATATCAGTATTTACAGACTCTGTTGTCACTTTTAGTGACACGATATTGAAACAAAGTAAGTATCAATACTCTTACTTGCAAATAATATAGGAACCCAGAATACATACCTCAAAAAAAAAAAGTTCAAACAAGCGCAGCAATACTTTGCTAAAAAACTCTTTTTGCCAATTTTCATCTAGAATTTGCAAAAAAAAAGAAAAAAAAAAGAAAAAACCTATATCCTCGCATTGCAGAAAATACCCTTATAACCACTTGGTCGTAAATACAGAATAAATATTTCAAGCAGTACTGCAGTGACTTACTTCATTTCAGATATTTTTTTTGTTTTACATTTTTCTGGGAAACTATAGAATTAGTAGACACCAAACTCCTATAATATCTGGTCCAACATAACAACTACATTTCATAAACTTTCTGCTCTATCCCTTCAGTAGTTTCCTTAAAATCCACGAATAACCACATTTCCATAAATTTATTATTTTTCAGTTTTCTAAAAAACAGCAGAACTAATATGCACCAAACATCTATCATACTTTCGTATATATAAGAAGGATTTATCGTGAAAATATCAGCTTTATCACTTCAGTGGTTTCCTCAAAATCTGAGAAAAACAACTTTTCTAGAAATTTTTGTTTTTCCAAATATCTCAAAAACTACTGAACCAATTAGCAACACATCCCTATCAGATTGTGCGAAAGTTAGCATGAGAAAGTACACCTGCAAATTAAGAATATTATTATTTGCTCAAAATTGCTATTTGAAAAGTTAAAAAAAAAAGAAGAAAAAAAGTTGACACAAATAAGCACAAATTAAAATTAAAATAATTTTACATTAAAATTCCAAAAGGGAGGCTAATAAAAAACTTTCCTAGCCGCTGATTATAGCTAGAAATTGAGCCCAAATTCTTAAATTATTGGCACAAATTGCTACAAATTGAGCACAATTATTACGCAAAGTTTCGAGTCAAAATTCAAAATGGGTGGGGCTGCATTTCTTCAGCCTCCCAAATTTCCGTTGCAAATAACTAAAGAAGTGAATACGCAAAAATTATAAGCTCGTTGGCATAAATAAGCCCAAATTAAGAAAGAGTTATGGTCCAAATTTTGTATCGAAATTCAAAAAGGGGGGCTAATGGGAAATTCTTAATGTTCCCTCTCCGAGTTAGGAAGTGAGCAAAAATTTGAAAATGGTTGGCACAAATTAGCACAAATTGAGCACAAAATTCAAAATGGGGCTAGCATTTTTCCAGCTCCCCACAAACTTTTTTTAATATATTAAGAAGGGGAAAATAACGAATTCCAAAATTGGTGACAAAACTTAGCACTAATTAAACCCAGTTAGTATGAAAAATTTTGGGTCAAAATTTAAAGTGGCGGCTGAGGGGAGGTGTTGAACCACAAATATTTTGACAAGAGAATGATTATAAAATTTTTAATTCACAGTACAAATTAGCACAAACTGAGCACAATTAGCTAGCAAAGTTCCGACTTAAACTGTTAAAAGGAGGGGCTGACATATAAATTTCTGAGGCTCCGATCTTTGCAAGTAAAGAAGTACAAGTTCTAAAATTAATGGCACAAATTAGCACAAATTAAGCGCAATTAGCGCACAAAGTTTAGAGTTGAAATTTGAAATAGGGGCTAGCATTTCTCCAGGCCCCGGACTCTTTTGTTTATATCTAAGGAAGGGGGTAAGCACAAATTCTGAAATTGATGGCACAAATCAGCACGAATCAGTACAAATTGAGCACAAATTGAGCACAAATTGAGCACAATTAGGCGAAAAATGTTCAGGTACAAAATGTGAAGAGGGAGAGGCTGGAGAAATGGACCTGCTACTTAGCATGAAGTAGCGTACGCTACCTACTTAGCACCACTTAGTACACGCACAGTAGCATGGAGGGTAGCATTATCCAGAATTTTACCCTCGTACTACTCAGCGTGTGCTAGGTAGCACGGATATCCGATGCCATTTAGCCATTTTCTGGCTGGGTATGGTTATCCAAGTCAGTTCAGTCAGTTCAGAACCAGAACAACACTTTTCATGAAAACAACCAGCGAAATACGTCATGGAGATTGGGGAGGTGCTAAACCAAAATATATCTTATATATGGCGGCTAGAAATTTGCAGCGACGAAAAATTTTTAATAAAACTGTGACAACCGAATGTAAAATGCGTCGATGTTCTAATTCATTTTCAATGCCTCGAACTCTCGCTCCTGCAAAGTGCTGTAAATTTTTTTGAAATAAAATAAAAATAAACTTATCGAGGTATTAAAAATAAATTAACGAAATTTAATATTTTCATTTAATTTCGTACGTTCGCGGATTACGACCAGTCACATTACACGAAATAACTTTATGGTCGTCCCATGAATTTCCTAGTCGACGGGTGAAAAAAAAAAAATTAAACTCGTTATTGCGTAGAATAAAGTTACTTAGTTAAAAATTTCACGCTTTAACGATAGCAGTACAGTAAATAATATTATGTCGCGATGAAAATGAAAAATCCGAAGAAGTGGTAAATTTTCAGTCAGAAGGGAGGACGCAGGCAAAAAGAACTGATGTCCCCATTTCGTATATTTTCTCGACTATACTTTTCGTCAGAAATGTAGGTAAATTTTGTTGGATGCTCGTCGGTTGTCGAATTAACGTTTTTGTTTTTGGCATTAACCCAGTCAAAGTCAAAAATCATTTAATTGCTGCGATATGTACCTATCTACCTAAAATTAACGTTAATTCCAAGTCAAATAGGGGAAAGTCGACGAATGTAATTATCAATTGACCAAATCATCCCATTTTACCGAAATTATCTAATCAATTACCTAAGTAGGTAGGTAGGTAGGTAGGTAGGTAGGTACCTACGTGCATATTTGATGAAACTGACTGCGCTTTAGCCTTTAGGCCTGGATACAGGTACCCAGGTCACTTAGGTACACTTTGCGCGAGATTAGGCGAGGTGGATTATTTTCTCTTCGAAAGGGGAATTCACCTTACTCATATGCATATATACTTAGGTACACCTACCTGCGCATTCATTAGGGAATTTGAAACGTGGTAATGCCAACGAAACGTGTGCTGTTGGCTACGTCGAGAGGTGTCCGTGTCCGTTTAAGAAGGTTAACTGCACGTTCCGTAATTCGCATTGGCGAGTAGCCTTTTATAACGTCGCCTAAGGAATAAGATATTTACGAAAATAACTGAAATTTTCCCGTCACCACTCACCATCGATAATCCCTCTTAGGTTTTCACTCGAAAAGAACAACATACTAAATGTCCAAAACGAGGGCATCTGCAGGCATTTCCGCGTTGGTCTTTGCGGTTGTTCGTGCGAGTAAGACGCAGGTAAATACAAAACGGTCTTTAACCTTAATTCTACGATTCGCTAACAACCAAAAAAATTTACATTTGCCACTAATCTTGTCCAGGCATTTTCACAAAATTCGCGTCAGTCGAGGAGATGTTGTCTTTTTGCCGACTTTTTCGCTTTTGACCAGGAATTTTCGTCAAAACCAGATTATCTAACTAATAGGTGGGGGTATTGACTGCAACGAAATTATATTACGCTAAATTATGGTGTGTACGTATATAATATATATATATATGTAAGTAATTTTGAATGAAATATGAACAATATCTCGATTGCACTAAAAGAAGTGAAAATATATTTTAAGAATCAGATAATTTACATACTTAGCATCAAACTTATTTCAACTTACCTAAAAGAAGTGAAATACAAAGATTAAAAAGTTCATTACTCGATTACAAAATTACTTAAATCTTAGATTGTCATATTACATAGTTTAGCAGAAAATTACTAGAAAGAAACGTTTTGATCGTCTACATTATAAGACGGACGTGAAATAGCCAGTTATTTCTAAAATACGTACACGTATTTTACATCCCCATACCTGAGAAAATTACGAAACAAAGGGGAGTAATTTGGAAACATGGAACAAATTTGACTCTTTCTTCTGATAACCAGCATCTACGCGATATATTACATTTGACAAACTTTCAGTTATTTTGAACGGGCCCGTTCTTATTTCATCGAGTTTATTTTTGTTTAACAGATTACCATGATTTACATAGACTAAATCGCCAACTCTATAAGAAATATCTTTTCTCTTGGAGTCAAATTTTTGCTTATTATATTTATGACTTCTCTGGGAATTTTCAAATGCTAATAACCTGTCATTGGTCAGATCTGTTACGTTAGGCATCGGAATATCTTTTGGACATAAATTTACTTTAATATTATTCATTAAATAATTTGGTGAAAATAAGGTTGATGAATGAATAGTATCGTTATATTCTTGAACACATTCTTCTGCTAAAACTGACCAAGGCTTTTTTTTATTTATTTTGTTTTCGTTAACTTTACAGCGTATTCTATTCACCAGAGTTTGATTTAGTCTCTCATTGAGACCGTTGGAGAAAGGACAGTCTACGGCTGTAAAAATTAATTTGATATTGTGTGACTCCAGAAATTCTTTAAATTCTTTTGAATTTATTCCGCCGTATTGATCCGCCAGAAGTGTCTCTATTTTCTGTCCTTCTCTTAAAATTTTACGTATTAAATTTATAAAATCTGTGGCTTTTTGAGTTTTTGATGGTAAAATGTACGCAAAACGTGTGAAATGATCAACTAATAAGTGTAAATATTTTTTTGAAGTATTATTTCCGTTAAAGCCACCTATTGTATCTATTGACATAATCTGAAACGGTTCAGTCGCAGGGCCCAACTGAGATAGAAAACCATAACGAAAAGATGCTCTGGACTTATTTTTAGTACAAATAGCGCAATTCTGACAGAAAGAGGTAATCAGTTTGAAAAAATTTTTACAATAATAAATTGGAATAAGATGGAACGAAAGCTGCTTAGGACCAATATGACCAAATTTTTCATGAACTATCTTTATTATTTTAGTCGCTAAATCTTCTGTTATCAAAATTTTATTTTTACCTCTAATGTTCATGAAGAGTATATTATTTTTTTTTATTACGTTATTTTTTTGGAAATAGTCTCTTGAAAATTTATTTTGGTCCATAGCTATTTCATTAAATTGAATAAAATTTACTATTTTAAGTTCTTTATGCGTTTCAAAATGTTCGAGGACAGGGTTACGCGACAAACAGTCGGCCTCCTGATTCTCGGAACCAGGTAAATACTTTACTGAAAAATCAAACTGAGACAAGTAAAACATAAGCTGACCAAGTTCATTATCAAATTTAGAGTTTACGTTCAGATTCTCAAGCGGTTTATGATCTGAATAAACGACAAATTTCTTTCCAAGAAGCCAATGTTGCCAGAACATTAAGGCCTCTTTAATTGCCAGACACTCCAAAAAAATCGCCTTTTTCTTTTTTTGATAAACATTTAACTTTTTGGAAAAATAAGCGACTGGCCGAAAATTTCCGTCTTTCTGTTTTTGTTTCAGGATTGCACCAAGTCCTTCCAAACTTGCATCAGTGTATAAAACTGTTTCCTTTAAAGGATCATAAATAGCTAAACAAGGACTTGAACATAAATAACTTTTTATCTTTTCGAAACTATTATGGCAGTCTGTTGACCAATTAAAATCTACGTTTTTCTTCAATAAATTGTGTAACGGTTCTAAAATATGTGCAGCCTTTGGAATATATTTCTTATAAAAATTAACCTTCCCTAAAAATTGGCGCACATTCTTTCTATTTTGAGGAATGGGAAAATTCTTGATAGGGAGCACATTATCAAAAACAGGCTTAGTTACGTTATTGCTAATTATGTGGCCTAAATATTTTACGTTATTTTTGGCAAAATTACATTTTAATAGTTTCAATCTAAAACCTTCTTTTTTAATGGCCATAAACAATTTATCAATGTGCTCCAAGTGTTCCTCAAATGTTTTTGAAAAAACTAGAATGTCATCAATATAGTTTACACAAAAATAGTCCAACCTGTTACGTCGGATAATATTTTGTAGGATCCTTTGAAAAATTGCGGGAGATGTTTTAAGGCCAAATGGCAAACATGTCCACTCAAAATGGCCATTTTGTGTGACGAAAGCTGTTTTATAAGAATCTTTTTTGCGTAAGGGAATAGTCCAAAAAGCGGAATTAATATCGAAAGCTGAAAAATAAACACAATCCCTAGTCTTCACAATTAAATCTTCTATTAATGGGAAAGGTTGACTTTCAGGTACAATAAGCTTATTTAATGCCGTAAAGTCGATACATAATCTGTTCTTCTTTCGAACGCCAAACTCATCTTTTTTAAATGCCAGTGTAACTGGAGCCGCAAAAGGAGATGTAGATTCCTGGATCAGACCATGGTTTAACAACTGGGAAATTTGAGATTCAATTTCCTTCTGATCAATAGGATTACATCTGTATGGCTTGCGAGATACATACCTATGCTCAGTCAATTTAACCGAAGCTTCGTGGTTGTGTACACAACCCGTATCAAATTTGTGTTTCGCAAAAATAGATTTATGTTTTTCAATTAAATAAGTTATTTTATTCTTTTGGTAATTATTTAAATGATCCAAATTTGCCTCGAATTCATTAATTTTAATAGATTCATTAAAATTTACTGTAAACGGTGCAGACTGAACTACGGTTCCGAGATCAATTTTTTTATTATTATCCATTACGTTAATCTGAGAGATATTCAATTCATGGTCTTGGTGTAACCCAAAATCCTTTATCATATTTAAGCCAATCAAAAAATCATAATCAAAATTAATCGAATTTATCACAAAAACATCTACAAATTTGACGATATCAAAAATTTTTACTTTGATTTTTACGATTCCAAAGACTGAAGCTGTACCACTGACCATTTTAAAATTATTGTTGCAAGAGTTAATTTTTATTTTATTTTTCCTTGCAAATTTATAGTTTATTAATGAAATATTTGAGCCGGAATCATAAATACCGTTACATAATATAGAATCATTAATTAAAAGACGTAATTGAATCAGTGGTACCGTTACTCGTTTTTTGGCAAGTCATCTGAATTATTGATTTCGGACTCTATCTCCAAATTATTTACAGATTTTACTTTGTTAATTTCATTTTTTTTTGAGTCCTTAAACCAGCAGACATTTTCCGAGTGAATTCTACCAAATTTCCCTAATTTATCACAAATCGAACATGTTTTTTTTTAGGAGTAAATTTCTTATAATTAGTAATACCATTAACATTTTGAACAATCGTATTTGTTTTTTTTGACATAGTCGAATTTGCATTCTCAGAAGATGTACGACGAGCAGGGTTATCAGCATCATATTTTTTTAATTTAGAAATTAATAATTTTACCGAAGTTACTGAATTACGATTCAATGAATCTTGAATATGAGCCGGCAAGCCTAACACTATTAAATTCAGTAATACATTTTCAGCGATAAAATGGTCTAGATCTAACATTAATTTTTCTTTTTTTATAACGTATTCTATTAAGGAGCCCGATAAATATCGGAAATTGTAAGCAAATCGGATCGGTTTCCAAGATACGTCACCGAATGTGGCGATAAGATCCTCGTGCCATAGAGCCCAGTCAGCATCAACACCAATTTTCTTTTGGGTACTCAGGAACCAGTCATTCATTGACGTATCTAAGCAAAGGTGAAAAACCTCAATAACTCTGGATCCAACAAGAGAAAACCGAGCTACTTCTTTTTCGAAACTAACAGCCCAAGCAACTACGTTTGAATTCTTGGATGTTAATTTATCGACCAGAAAATGTTTCATTATTTCTTTTAGTGATTCCTGTTTTTCCAGTGACACTACCGGCGCGACAGACGAAGAACCAGTCTCTACCGATGACAAAAAATAATCAGAAAAGACAAAGTTACCGTCATCATCCAGATATGATTTTGCTAGCTCCTCAGACAGGCTAACATTTACAGTGCGATACTGTCCGCGGGCTTTAAGCGCATCTCTGGCAGCTTTCATTGAACCCGTAGCTAACAGCTTGGCATGAATAGTCAGCGATTGAAATTCAGGAGGAAAAGCGTACCACATTTCATCCCCTGGTTTTCTAACTCTTTTTATTCTGATAACAGTAGATTTCCCATCAGCAGCAGCCTCAGCAAGCATGAAAACTTGTAATCGAACTGGCGACATCGCTGATCAAAGAATTAATCTTTGTATTTGTAAGTAATTTTGAATGAAATATGAACAATATCTCGATTGCACTAAAAGAAGTGAAAATATATTTTAAGAATCAGATAATTTACATACTTAGCATCAAACTTATTTCAACTTACCTAAAAGAAGTGAAATACAAAGATTAAAAAGTTCATTACTCGATTACAAAATTACTTAAATCTTAGATTGTCATATTACATAGTTTAGCAGAAAATTACTAGAAAGAAACGTTTTGATCGTCTACATTATAAGACGGACGTGAAATAGCCAGTTATTTCTAAAATACGTACACGTATTTTACATATATATATAATATATATATACTGAGGCGTCCGAAATCGATTCCTGCCACAGTCGCCAATATTTTATGAGGCATACGAAATCGATTCCTGTTACGTGTCATAAAGTCAACCTTTAATGTATAGTGGTGTTTAAATGCTAATGACGTCACAATGTCCTAAAGTTAGGGCATCATGCAGCCAAAACACTGACTCGAGGGGTCTTGAATTGTGTCTTCAAGACATTTTATTTTTTGACTTTGACTATGTCCTACGGCTGAATTCTTCTTGACTTGAATTAGACTTCATCAGACACGGCAAAACGCAGCTTACTTTTGTCTTCATACCTCAGCACATTAATATGACGAATCAGCAATAAGCTAAGTTGTGTGGAAAGAAAAGCCTAGCGAAGTTTCGATCCATACAAGGTTCGAAACCTACAAAAACGAACAGCAGAATTATTTTATCAAAGACTATAATTACAAAAGAACTATAGTGTCGACAAAGCGGAACAAAGCATAGTGTGTAGCGGAAAAAATAAAAAGTTAAAAAAAAAGCTATTGCAGACAACAAGTAGGAGAAATCATCAGAAAGCTGTTGTGTCTTCACCTAATTGTGTGTCTTCATGAGTGATGATTTTGTTGTTTAAAAGACTCCTAATATGAAACTTTAGGTCTCGGAGCTTTTGGTTATAAGTGAGGGTGAGGTGAGAAAATTACTGACATAGATGGAGTCAAATCCACTATGTGAAAAAAGAAGGCTCTACGCGGCCTTTATGTGACAGAGCAAGGCAGTCATCTCGAACCAAGCTTGTCTGAAAGTTGTCTTCAACACACCAAATTTCCCTCCTAGCAGGTGCCAGGAACTCCATCTGATCGTATTGTCGACTGATACTTCACCTCGTAGGTGTTTACAAAAGATCGCCTTGAAGTGCGATGTACAACTGGCGAAACTAAGAATGTCTTGTGTGTCGTCACTACTGATCCTTCATGACGAAAGAACATCCCTAATCTGCCTTTGTCTTCAACTGAACCTATCTGGAACACAAACTACCATCCTAGTTGTCTTCAAGGTAGATCAGATTGAATCATTTCTACATCTGAAGATGGTACACTTATAAAATTGCCTAACGTGAGGACTTAAACTTACGACTTGTGACTTGGACCTGCTACTATCTGCCTACACAAGAAGGACTCATCTGCAAAGACGAACCTAGTACCGGGTGTCGCCAGTGCAAAATCGAGAGTGATGTGTGATTGTGACTGAAAAGAAAATGAGAAGTGAATGTGTTGCGAGATTGAGAGTGAACGAAAGAGAGTCGAGTGTGAAGAGATTGAGGGTGAAAAGAAGAGTGAGTATTGATTTAAAGTTCGTCTTCACAAATCAGCTTATTCTTTGTCGAGGAAATTTCCCACTTATTGTCTGCTAATTGCCTTCAAACATGCGCTGTCGATAATATAAAGCGAGAGGAATTACCGAAATGTCTACAGCCAATGAAATTACAGATATTAGAAATTAATATATGTCGACATATAATAGGCAAAAAGCGCACGTGGATGACTGATAAAGCACAATATAATAAAATATATTAGATGACTGCAAACCGCAAGCAAAGCGTGGAAGGAACATAGATAAAAAAGGTTGGCTGCATTCATGTCCGTTGATGGGTTTTTACTTCTATTCGATTCGTCTTCATTTAATATATGTCTCATGGCGCCAGTCTGTCGGATCGAACCAAATTATTGTCTGAATTTGTCTGAGTTTGGAAAAGTCGTCACTGAAATAAAATGCATTATAATTGCCTGAAAGAGAATCAGATTTTATTTCTGTCTTCATGTCTTCATCTGAATACGAGTTCGAATTCGGATAATATAATGTCTGAATTCGAATTTTGTCTCTTGAAAATTTGTCTGAATTTGTGACGTCATTATTCTGTCTTATGTTTGTCGAAAATAATTTTTATTTTGGGGTCCAGATCTCGGACTTCTCATACCACCCCCCCACACTTTGACTGTCCAACTGGACCGGAAAATGTATGGTAAATTTGGAGTTTTGAGATTTACCTGGAAATAAAAATTATGTTTTCAAGTAAATTTGATGTCTGCAAGGAAAAAGTGTGTCTTCATCTGTAAGGAAAGGAAATGATGGAGACGAAACATATATATATCGTACAAAAATATAATAACAAAATTAAATCGAACATAACAACTTCTTATGAACAGCACGTAGGAACAAAAATTATATAATAATTTTGTCTTCAAAACAAAAAAAATGAAAGTAAATTTTGTCGTCATGAAACCAAAAGGAAAAATTTAATAGTAGTTTTGGACAGTTGGATCATATGCTAACGACTCCCATTTATCAATGGAGACTCGTAGCAGGTTATCTGCAAAAGCGACTTGTCCTGTTTTGAGGTTTCCACTGAGCATCTTCCTTGTGACCCTGGGTTTTCAAACATAGTCATCAATTTTGGCTGACCAGACATACTTGCTGATAAAATCTAATCCCAATATAAAATGCCTGCGACTGAATAATCCTTGCGGTACTGTATAAATGTCTAGATCGTAGTTTATTAGATCATTATGTTCTGGCTGTAATCTAATACGTATTTTCTTGTCGGCAAAATGGTTTTTGAATAATCCATATTGGATAACAAACGGGTATCCAGGTGCGGAGATCAGATTCGGGGAGAGATAATCAAAAAAATCTTCCCCACATACAGAATGTGGTAACATCCAGTCGAGGAACATGGTGGCTGCGGCTGGTCCAAGTCTAGCGTATCTACCAGTCATAACTTTCATGTGAATTACGGAGACTGTTGGTAAAATCCTTGTAAGCTCCATCAATCCCATATATGGGATGCGTCTGTTCTCGATTTCGATCACGCGCATTGGAGCGTATTCAAACGGACGATAGGCCCCAACACCACCACAGGCTTGGCAATTGCGAAGTATGAAACCGCTATAAGAGTAATTATAATTAATTATTACATGTTAGTTTGATTACAATGATTTGTGTCTCCATATTACTTACTGATCACATTGCACTCTCTCCTGGAGTTGAGGAATGTTTCGCAACATAATTGTCGGCAATAGAAGTAAAATAGTAAGAGTAATCTTAAATATGGTTGTCAACAGAATAAACAATACTAATTTTAACAAGAAAATGTTGAAAATTATTCAAAAACCATTTGTAGTGATTCAAGATATTTGCTTTATGTGGAAACGATATCACATGAATGACGTGTGAGTTTTATTTTGTCTTGATTCTTAATTCTTTGTCGTCAGAGAAAATTGTCTTTTGTGCGGTAATGATTATGTCTAGGGGTCAAGCCTAGTTGTGATTGTCGGGTATGGAAAATAGTCCGGGTTTATCTAAGTTAGATAAACGGACTTGTCTTATTTTGTCTTCATTCTGTATCGTGAGTTTACAGTGTGTGTTGTCTTCACGTGGAATTTGTCTTATAAAAACGGTAAAAAAACGGATTGCTAATGGAAGTAAGTAAAAATTATATTACATTAATGTTGTCTTCATACTATAATTACGTAAATTTACATAAAGTTAACAATTATTTTTGTCTTCAAAATTCTCACGACGTGTGATAGATTTTCTTCTCCCATTTGTCGACAGAAGCATTTCCGATGTCGTCAATCATACATATTTTTCCAGTTTTAAACCCTGACTTCAACATTTGTTCAGTGATCACACGTTTATGGGGCTGGCTGTCTTGAATTGCCCACCACACGTGTTGTCGAATAAAGTCTTGGCCTAATATGATATGTTTTGCATGGAATGTGGATGTGTCGACAATGTGAATATCGAAATCGATTTCTGCGTCGTCATTGTGTTCGAGCTTGATTTTGATATTAATAATTTTGTCTGTTTTAAAGTTCTTGAACATTCCATAAGGGATATGGAATGTGTATGGCTGCACTTTCATGATTCGTTTGTCGTCACGATCGAAGAATTCTGATCCGCATACCGAGTACTTCATATGCCAATCAAAATGTGCATTGACAGGTACGGGTGTATTTTGTCTCATCATAGGTCTGCATGCTATTTTTACATGTGTCATGAAGACTGTCGGCAGGACTTTTAACAAATCAGTGATTTGCATATATGGGATCGATCGTCCGCTGATCGAGATCGAGCGACCAATTTTACGATCCCAGATGCGGCAAGTGCTGACGTCAACTGATCGTGGGTTGTCGTACGATGGTGATGATGATGTTGTCTTCATGGGTTTTGTCGACACCGATGGAGTTGGTTTTTTAATTTTAACCACAGGGGTTGAGATTGAATTGTCTTCAATGTCCATCTTATTATTGTCGACAATTGTGAATGTCTTAATAGGTTTTGTTAATACCTGCTTATATGTTGCAGATGCTGATGATGTCGACATTGTCGTAGTAGATGTTGAAGGAACTGATGACTTCATTGCTTTTTCCACCTGTTCGAACTTTTCAAGTTCCGGATCTTCGTGGATTGTCTCGAGAAAACGAAGAGGGATCGGCGGTGGTAAAAGGGTTGTCTTATGTAAGTTGTCTTCAATTATTTCCATTTCGTCGGTAACGATGCTAAGACAGTCATCTGTGTCTTCAATATTAATGACTTCTTTGGCCTCGAGATCCTTGTCTTTGACTTCATTTCGACTTTCGATTGTCTTAATAATTGTCGCAATCGTTTGTGTCGCTGTCGCATTATGATGTCTTAAAAAATCTCGAACAATCCTTGCTTCTTCTAATGTCGTCACTTGGCTGTCGAGTAGTTTCCTGTTTGCATCAAGTTCGCCTAGAGTGATGTCGAGAAATTCGATCATCTCATTTTCGAACTGGGTGCTGTCTACACAAATACAAATGTCTGTCTTCACAAGTGTCTTCATTTGGTCGGCATTAATTGTCGGAATTTTAGGGATGTCGATAGAGTTTGTCGTCAAATTAACTTGTCTCAACGAATCAACTGTTAATCGAAGTAAATCGATTTTGTCTGACAGATGATCGAGGGAATTAATGACTTCATCGACTTCGTCTCGTTTCTGTTGAGAAACGATGCCTTTCTTCAAGATGGATGTCT